>JAQFZC010001966.1:0-25710 GCA_034695205.1 Dicyrtoma fusca | reverse complement strand
ATTTTGAGATCTTAAATTCTTATGATTTATTTTACTTCGATCTGCTAATTAGAAAAATCAGCGAAGTAATCACATCATATGCATGCGAGTGGGTATTAGCACGTTTATCGTGTTTTGAATTTCTAAAAAAGCAAAATTGCACTATTTACACATTTTTAAAAGGGTAATATCTAATATCATAGGTGCATTTTTCTCCTTAGGATTAAGACGGTCTTCACTCTGGTCTTTTTAAACCATGTTTCTATCCCAAATTAGAAAATATGGAATGTTCCTAAGTACCTTACTAAATATGGCGACTACGATTACGATTAGTACAGTAAACTAACAGTTATAGCAGAAGGGCTTTACGGTTTCACAGCAGCATTGTAACTTACCACTACAGCTCGTATGATAAAAACGTAGGTAAGCTCATTTTGTGAGTTAGCAATAGTAATAGTGCCCCTGACGCAATGCTAGTTCACCCACTATACTCTTCCGCTATTTGTGTCAGAAATGTGTGTAGCTCCAAGGAGGTCCTTATAGGTTTAATCCAGCATCTCATCTCATCTCCAAGCAAATCCACTTCCGCACACCAAACCGCGCCGTAACCGTGAGGACGCTGATGAGGATTGTGTGACGAGCATTCAGATTCCCCGAGCAGTCAGATTCAGGGCAAAAGGACAGGACACTTGAGATGCATTAGCATCTCCAAACCAAAACCACCACCGACTACCTGCCAGCTGGTAAGAACCATGATCATCTCAAGGGTATAGCAGAACAGCATAACTAATCACATCAAATATACAAAGAAACTATAGAGAAAGTGCTTGCTTGATCTTTCCACATATTTTACAAGCCTGTAATGCTACGCACAAAAAATTAAATCAATTATTTCTCAGACCACATTCAACATTTCATAGTGCAAATTGTAACGCACACAACCATTGCATTGGTAAATGCAACACATTTTACAAACCGCTATCAGTAGACAATAATTATCCTTAAGGAATCCAAAATATTTAATCTTTTAGTATTCTAATTTTTCTACCTACGTTCCATGCTTAGGTACACTGCTATTTGGCTATGAAGCATATTTATTACAGTGTCTTATGGTTGATGATTTTTAAATTTTTGAAAGCTGCCATTCTTGATGAAGACTTGAAAAGTTCAATGTGTAATTTAGCTTTTAAATTCAGACTTTAAATTACAAAAACTAACAATTTCTTCCATTTAATGTAGTCAAAACGCTTTCTTTTAACTCATTTATTTCTACAAACTTTATTATCAAAAGTATTAACTGATTATGCAAAAAGTATACCCGGCGTCAACCTTAAGCAATATCTTTAAAAAACAATACGGGCGCGTAAACGATTTGCAGTAATTATGAATTGATTTTTTGTATCGGTAATTTTGTTGGTAAACGGTGGATGTAGTAAATAAATAAATATAGAAAACATTTTGCATTTCTTCAAACTCACAGCAATTTACATTATACATGTCATCATTGGAGAAGCATTATGACATGACGGTAGTTCAGCATCCCCTTAATGCCATTTTGACATCATTCCTAACTAAATAATTGTAAGACTAACTAACGTAGTAAGCTATTTATCTATAATTTGTACCATTTAAATTCAGAATTTATAGTGCAACAAATTTTGTGAACTTAAAGCAATTTTTTCGATTTTCCAACCCACAATTCAGTAAGAAAAGGCAAGCTTAACACTACAATATGAGTCGTGGAGGCTAACCATATTTGCCTGGCGTCGAAGTCAAACAATGCCACAAAACAGGGCAAGAACATTCTAATTTAAGAAAATCCTTTTTATTATTAATGCTATTGCAAAAACGTGTAATTACACGCTTTTGCAACTTTTGAGAACCCATTGGATTTTTATTTTAGTATCTGTAATGACATTGTGCTTCTTTAGCTACCATACTGTTGCTTTTTAGTACCAAATTGACAGGGTCCTTGGGTTTAGTTTGGTTTCACTGAGACTGAGGAGGAAGGAAGGAAGGAAGCTGCATCTGATGGTTAATGGTTGTTAGAATGGTGGAATGACTGATGGTTGGATGGACGGATAAATGGTTGATGGTTTGACGTGTGTGTAGGTAGGGAGATAGTTGGATTTGGATTTGGATTTTAGTGGGCAGATGGATGGATGGATGGATGGATTGATGGTTGGTCGAGAGTCCGTGTTGGGATGCACGTAAAAAGAGTGAAAGAGCTGAGGAGACGGATGGATTGATGGATTTTCAAGGGTTTTATGAGACCCTCAATTGATTGTTATTCACTTCAGACTCACCACCATCAACATCAACGCCTAGTGTAGATAGTGTATATACATAGCTATAGAATGTACTGCGCTTATAGATATAGCACAACTTTACTTATATGTGCTGTATAGTTTCTTCTATAATACACACAGAAACAAGCATAGTGTGCCCCCCGTTGCGTTGGTGAAGAAGCATTAAGTCCAGATTACGGCCAACAGCATTATTATGATTATGATGCGGGTCCACGAATGAAACAGCCGCCACGTACTTACTAGTTATTTATGTATGTTTATGTTTTCAAAAGACTTTATTTAACAGTAAAAGATGAAGTTGGTAAATCTTTTTACCTTTTAAAAACAAAATAACTATGGGGTAAACTTCTACTTAAAACAACTAAACTATTTAAACAAATGCTTACGTCTTATGCTCATGCAATTTTGAAGTACAAATATCGTTACTACCTATGTGTCTGCACATCTAAAATATATCTATTTCTGAAAAGTACAAATACCTCTAGCAACTTTACACATTTGAAAAAGTATAGACACGCGTTTTCACATTGTAAAAAGGTATAAATATCGCTTTTGCACATTTGGAAAAAGTAGATACAGCGGTAGTTTTATTCTTTTGAAATGTGTAAATATAATAATTTAACTATTTTTGACGAGTGTAAATAACGATTTTACTATTGTTGAAATAGGGTAACATATCCGCTTTAGGTATTTTGAAAGATGTAAATGTCTATTTTATTTTTCTACAAGTGTAAAAATGCCAGCTTTGTAAATTCAAAAAAGGTATAAATATTAATTTTAGACATTTCAAAAAGGGTAACTATTGCTTTTACACATTTATTATAAGTCGATAACGCGGGGATTTTACTATTTTGAAAAGTGTACATAACGGTTTGACTTGGTAATTTTGAAATAGGGCAAAATACTCATTTTACGCATTTAAAAAAAAGTAAATAACACCAGTATTGCTACTTAAAAAAATTTAAGTCGCTACATATTTAACACATTTTTTAAAAAAAAGTACAAACGCCAATTTTGTTTTAGTATTTTAAAAAGTGCTCGCCTGGATTCTGCACGTTGTAGAAAGGGCTGCAAAAACGTTTGTCCAAAATTGTGTCATTATAAACAATGTCAAAATGACACTAAGGGGACGCTGGACTTGCGTCATAATGCTTCTTCACCGTCGCTTTACGTTATTATGTACCCATGTGCATTCTTTCACATTATGTAGCAAATCCATTGAAGTGAACTGCCTTGCCTTGGCATATTTTTTGGGGGGCTGCAAACGGGCTGGGCTCGGTCTCTCTACACGCTTTGAGCTGAGCATATGCTTTGGTTGAGATTGTGAATTGAGTTTCGATCTCCTTTGATCGCCCAGGGATTTGAATTTCCTTTCATATTTTAAGTGCATTGCATCAAATTTGTGTCAAAATAAAATTGCTGTAAAATTCAATATGTCTTTCGCCCACAGATACTGTACAAACTCTCCACACTGCATTCTACTATACTCTACAAGCACCGGCGCTGCAGTGCTTTGAAGGGCTCAACTTTTTCTAAAAGATTATTGTATCTTTCAGTATCGTGAATGTAGAAGAAGCAAAACCGGGAAAGTTCAACCAGTTTTACAATGCAAGTCGCTACAATTCAATTGCGAATTGCGAAAACAACGGCCACATTGAAAAAGAAAAAAAACGTCATTTTGCTTCTTCAGCGACGATGTTTGCAGTACTTATTTACTGTGCGAACTCATGCCAGAAGCAAATTTTCCAACTACCCTGCGGTCTACAGTACAGAACTTTTTGGGATAGAAAGTATACAGAATCTCGAAGATGCAAAATGTGCTATCTGCAGATAGATTATTGCTGCATAAAAACACATTTTTTAGCAATTTATGTTTTATTTTTGCTTACGTAAAAGTTTACTAAAATCTTCTTTGCTCCCACTTCCACCCTTGGTGATTACCATAGCGAATTTGAGTGGATCTTAAGAGCTGTAATGGGAGCTGGTGATGCAAGCATAATATTGTAACTAATCTTCTTACTTGGTATTAATGCATTAGAGGTCTGTCTGTAGTTAATGCTATGCTGCTGTACTGGGGTCGATTGTGTCAGATTTTAGAAGTGCGTCCCTTGGCTGTCGAGCAGCTTGCATTATTTTTCTTTTGCACTAAATCAGCTTAAGCCGAAGCACCAATCCATCTGTGCTGTGTAGTGTAGCTACATAATGAATTCTACGATAAGTAAATGGAGGCTCGCATTTATTACATGAATTAAATTTATATAAAAAATACGGAAATACATACACATACATAGATACAAGTAATAACTGAGTAGACCCTATAGATAACTCGAAAATTATAAACGTAATAAATGAACAACCCTTACAGTAGCATCCATCCGATAAAAGGAAGGAAGTATCTAAATGTAGTGCTTCTGACAGTGACAGCCAGGTCTGGTAAATTGCCTCTTTAACGATCCCTCCTCAGCCTAATATCATGCAACCTAAACATGGGAATAAGAGGGCTACGCATAAATTACGTTTGGACTCGAGCCTTGAGTCTAATCCAGTCTTAATTCAAAGCAAATGCCCACAGAAAATCATTGATCATTTATACACTGTGTGATATTTTTAAAAAGAAAAGAGAAATGAAAATATTGAAAGAAAACCCAAACTGACTGCCCTTGAACTGAACTGTTTCACTTTCTTTTTAGGGAGCATCCATAAATTATGTTGAGAAACGTGGTGGCTGAGCCTTCATTTATACGTATCTTTATCTGTAATGCATACTTGCTTGTAACACTAGCATTGACGCCCTGTGTTAAGAAACAAAAGGGCGTTTTTATTGGATTATTAGAATTGAGAAAAATTGTAAAGGCTTGACGCCGTTCAAGAAACTTGTTTGCGCTGTACGGCAGTGTCAATACCCAGGTTTGCTTCGTTTTTTGTCATAAAAATACGGTCGAAAAAATGTTTAATGGATTTTTGTTTCATGTTTACATGTAATGCACGATAAACTGATTTTACATGATAGTCAGATAGGTCATTTTGCTACCTACTCTTAGCCAGTGCAGTGCAAGGCAGTACAGTGCAGTTTTACAGTGAGTGAAAGTTGGAGTGAGTGCTATCTGCCCTTTCCTTTGATCCTACTTGTGTTTTGTTTGAAGGTGAAAGGGAATAATAAATATTATGTAAATGGTAGAGGGGTCATTCATAAATGAGTTAACAAGAGTTTACTTAAGGGACTTTTACAAATTACGTTCAGAGTTTTCAAAAATTAAAATTTTCTTCCCACTTAACTGGGTATACAGTGTTCACCCTCTTGTTGGATAATTTTGACAAACATCATTTATGGACGCCCCATTAGTATCTTCCTATTCTGTCGGTTTATTTTGTTTTGTTTTGCTTTGGTTTGCTTTACTTTACTTTGTCGTGTCTGAGTTGTTGCGAGTGTTGTGGGCTGTAAGTAATGCTAATTCCCCATTCTCCCAAACATTAGCTAAGACTTTGTTGTACACTGAGTACCTACGGGGGCTTTCCCTCCTTGTATTTCCCAGAGTTGTTTGTTCAGCTGTACTGTCTACTTGATGTATGTAGGTACGTGTGTATCGTTCATGAGAAGTGTTTGACATGTTCGTGTTCGTATCGGAGCTTCACAAGTAAATTATCCAGTAGTGCTTTGCTTGCCAATGCTACTGTGTTTTTTGTAGTTGGGGTGCGGGTTTTGGACCATTTTGTTTTAAAAATAATGTTTCGATATTTTGCTAGACGCTAGACATGAATTATGAATAGAACTGGATTGTTATATGACAAAGATATTACAACGGTATTAATGCAATCACACTTTCACTTTACCAGGGCTAGCTATCGGTTACTTACGTAGCGCAGGTGAAGAAGCATAATCCACACCTTAAAGCATTCTAACGCCATCAAAAAACTAAGCACAAAAAAACAAAAACTATAAAACTGCTATTTGCCCTTTTCAAAGCAGCGAAACTGCTTTTACATTTGTCATATACAGTAAAACTAATATTTTTACACTTTTCAAAAATAGTAAAACTGCTCTCTACACTTTTTGGAAAAGAGTAAAACCGGTAATTACACTTTTAAAAAACAATAAAATGGGACCTTTATACTTTTAAAAATATTAAAAAGGCCTTGTAAACGTTTTTAAAAAACTTACTAAAGCTGATGTTTGCTTTTTTAAAAACCAAGAAACTGGTATTTAGACGTTGCGAAAACTAATGTTGAATGCTAATTTCTTGTAACTAGACTCTTTCAAAAATGTGACCAGAAACTTGTGTAACTCGTTAAATCTGCTATTTACACTTTTAATAAATTATAAAACTGGCTTGTACGCTGTTTGAAAGTTGGCCCCAATTAATACTTCCATCTTTAACAAGCACGTATACCGTATATATACCTTTATAAGAATTTGGCAACTTGTTTGAACTTACCTAGGTCCAAGTGACTTCAGCAATAAAAGGAAGCTGGAGTTGCGTCACAATTCTTCTTGAAGGACTGGGTTTACAAGTTTACCACAATGCTTCTCTAACCAGGATATTCACGTACATAGTGAGTTAAAATGTATTGCGTCTTCCGACCCCATACAATACCTATTTATAGAACTGTTTTTAGAGAAAGTAAAAATATAAACTTTAAAGTATGAAGGAATTAAAAGACGCATCATGTGTCAACCCCAAATATCTTGCCAAGGCAACGAGAACCAGAAATATCTATTAATACAACTTTACTGTAAAACTGTGTGCACAGTTGCTGAGAAGATTTTATTGATTTGTCTAAATTAAGATATCTTTAGTCTTATGCGTATTCCGTCTCAACACTTTCTCAGAATTTGATCTTCAGTTTTTAAGTTTGATCGTTCCCATGGTGTTTTGTATATAAGTTTCGTGCCATGCTTTCTCCCACGCTCAAACCATTTTCCATTGGTTTGCTTTAAGTTACGTTTTGTAAGTAATGGCAAAATTACCCGAAATTTTATTATTTAGGTACATCCTTGCTATAGTTATGGGTACTGCTATATTTTATGAAGGCGTTGAACTCAGAATTCTAAAACGATACGATGGTCAATGACCATTCGATTCTTTCTTCCCTCTTACATTCCTTATCTGTCCATCAGAAACGCATAAAGGAAAAGACAGTCCGATAGAGAAAATTGCAGTATGCCAAAGTGCAATAACGTAAAAGTATAAAAATAGAAATTATAGGATTTCTGACGCAGAAAGTGAAAGCAGAGGTTGCAATGAATGGAAATGCTTGTTGAGGGTGACAATTGAATTCTGACGCTTTTTCTGCTGAAAAAATGTCCATCAAAAAGCATAGCGGCTTTCTCTTTCGTTTTGCTTTTGACTTTTACTTTCATTCCCAACTTTTGCTTTCATCAGCACATAATATGGTGGGATTATTTATCTAATCGACAGCAGCAAAATGACTGCTATCTAATGTTTTGTAAGTGGTTCAACGCCACCTGTGTTTTTAAGCTCTTTTACGGCCTTGATGGGATATTACGTTTGCCTAGCAGATTAAACTCATCACGGATTAAAGCATATATGCTGTATTGTTTTATAAAGGTAATAATACTACAAACGTTCAAATGTATTAGCGTTCTTTTGAAAGGTACAAAATGTCATAATCAGTTAGTTTTAAAAAGGTGCAGAATACGTTCCATTTTTGGGATTTTAAGAAGATCCAAAAAATTAATAATTGTAGCTCTTCAGAAAGGTGCTATTTACACGTTTTTGAAGAAGAGTAAAATGTCCTATTTGTACGTTTTTGAAAAAGATCAAAATGTCCTATTTGTACGTTTTTAAAAAAGAGCAAAATCTCGTATTTGTACATTTTTTAAAAAGAAGAAAATGTTCTACTTACACGTTTTTTAAAAGCGGCAAATGTCCTATTAACACTTTTTTGAAAAGGGCAAAATATCCTGTTAATGTTAACACGTTTTGAAAATGGGGCAAAATGTCCTATTTTCAGGTTTCTAAACCGGTGCAAAATGTCCTATTGGCTGGTTTTGGAAAAGTTAAAATATTTTCAAAAAAGTACAATATACATTTGTTACAGGCTTGAAACATTTTCAACAAAATTCCAATTTCCTGGTGACAGAAAGTGGTTTTAAAAGGTGAACTTTGTACAATTAACACTCCTATCGAAAACACCACAGTATAAAAATGTGTGAGCTGTATCTCTGGCAAAGTAAAAATGGTTTTGATTTGAACATTTTTGGATAAGCGACACGCGGTTTCTTAACACACTATAAAGTTGCCTGAGCCTTCGCACTCTCGCATTTTCTCTCTTAATATAAAATAGAAGGGAAGCGCAAGGCAGGAGAGGTAGAGACTTGACTTTCGCATTCCTTTGTAATCTCGTCGAAATTCTTCTCACGACCATTTGGAAAGTCTCCTGCTTTCTGAGTACGTAAGTACATACACTCAATATAGGCCCACTACTGCATGGCCACACGAACGGAGGCACTGGGTGGGTGAGAGGTTGAGAGAAGCTTTCATTTGAATTCATGAGATGATCAAGCGACCGCCATGTCAAGTCATGTCCATGTCCACCAACAACACAAAAAGAAAGAGATGTGTCCATAAATTACGTACTTGTGCAGCTTCTCGGTTTTTCAGAGAAATTTTAACTTTCTATTCAAGGTAACATTAGTAAAAAGTACCAACAAGTGAAGAAAGAGAGGTCAACAATTTTGTTCTGCAAACGTATCTTGTGAACGGCTCCAAGACCAACCAAATGGACCCGACTATAAAATGTCAAGAATTTACGAATTTCCCAATTCACTCCACCACCACCGCCAAAGTCCAGATGGACAAAATTTGCTTCTCTAATTTCAAGGGAAAGTAGAAGCAGAATTTAATTCAAAGGGGTCTCTCAATTATGACGTTGCTTATATAAAGCTGAACGCTTACTAGCTTCTGAAGGGGTGATTTTTAATAATATGATATGTTGCTAACTGTTTTTGACTTTTTTAAAAAGAAATTAAATAATTGTTATTGCTTGCTTGTTGTTTTAAGGTGAGACTGAATGTACGTCTGTACCTGGTTGAACTTCTAGCTCAAACACAACAATATTTGTACTAAATGGCGCTGAGAATTTGTAATACATTTTGACATTTTTCGCCTAGTTAAAAAGTATAGAATATCTTAGTTGACTTTAAATAAACACGTATCTTGTAACGTAATATTTACTATACCCCTTACTTTCACATACTATAGATGCATCTAACATCAAAAAGGTGGACGGTAGTTACTTTTACTCTCTACTTAAGGGTCTATTGGTCTCTTGTCATGTTTTTAGATTGTTCTTGTTTTGCATGTGCAACCTATTTGAAAGCAGAGTTGTCGACAAATATTTTCATGCTCAGTTGCTCAGTTACACTCTAATCTCCTTACGCATCCCAAAGTCTAATCACAGGCCTTGTTGTTTGTAAAATTTGAATAAAAACTACAAGGATTTATCTGTAGACAGGGCGAACAAAGGGCCCTGGAAAATATCAAGGAATTAAATGCAACATTTTCTATAGTGAAAGTATGAGAAAGATTTCAAGTCCAACTAAGCTGTATACGTTATATAGAAAAACATTTATTTTCAATTCATACATGGCTACGCATGTACCCGCAATCCCAAGTTGCACTCTGATTCTATTTTGGGAAGGAAAGTAAATAAGATGTTTTTGGTTGCTGGGGAAAGCACGCGTTAGGAGCTTAGGTATCTATATTTTTAGATTTTGTGGGGAAAGTCTTAGTCATTCATTCCATTGGTGCACTTACCGTTGCGTGGGTTTCTCCTATGCTGTTTTGTTCGGAGAATATATAGAAAGAAGATCTTAAAACTTTCTTTTTGAGGGAGACCAAATACCGAATGTGAAATGCATTGGAATCAAAAACCGGATTAAGATTTGGATTCAATGAATTCCATTGAGTATAAGTACATATGATAAACGGCGTATGTTGCTTTTTAAGTACAATTTTTGATTAAGCTTCTGATTTTAACATTGGTTGTACTTTCCTGGCTTTGTTCAGAATGAATGTTGAAAAATCCATGGCAAGGAACAATCAATGGCTCGTAATATATTTCTTTTATTTTCAATGCCGTTTACTACTTTATGTGATTCAAGCCGCAAAAACGTTTATGAAGCTGTTGGAAGTCTTGGAAGAAAACCGGAGATAGTAGATGTCAGCAATAAGTTAGCTGTTTCATGCATTTTTAAAACGAAGTCCATAACACGACGGCAATGGCATTCTCTAATTTTTTTTTAAAAGAAGTACATATTAAAATACAAAAATTTCTTTATAATTCGTATTCATTTGTACAATGTTAACAACGTTACTTGGACTTTCATTCTTTTTCGTAATCTCAATTAAATTCAACTAAAAATGACATCAAAGGATTTTCTCGACAATTAAATCGCTTTCTCTTAGGTCCTGTCATCTCAATGTTCCCAAGCCTTACTTCCCTTTGACTGCCGCATGACAGAACTACTACAAAGAACGTGTAAAGAGTAAAAGCAAACGATTATTTAACTCAACTAACCACCTACGCATTCATTCAAAGGATCATTTACTTTCTTCTTGGGGAAGAGAAACTACAATCTCGCAGTGGTATAGTTTCAAAGCAAACTTGAAAAGTGAAAGTGAAAGTGAGAGTGAGCACTTGACTTTAAAAAACAGATCACAAAGGCCTTCTTCAAGTTGAATTTTGGCCTTAAAAATATAAAAGGTGTCATTGAAGAGACTTTGTGTCAAGTCTAGTTTAGTTGCAAAAGAGGGTATCTCAAAGTTAAGTTTTAATTTTCAAACTACGCTCTCCAGATACCCACGTTTTTTGTATGTATCATCACTGTGCGTGGGTTGCCGAAAATTCTTTAGCCCCCACAAGAAAAGTAAAATGTCTCAAAGTCACTATACACACAGTACTTTTACTGTAAAAATACAAAGGCATCGAGAGCATGGATGGGATGATCGTCCGTCTGTCTGTTAGTCTATCTGTCGATTGTCGATTTGTATTTGGTTGAAGGGAATTAAAGATGAAAGTGGAGAGGGAGGGAAGGAGGGAAGAATGACGGATGAAATAAAGAAAGCGGAAAGAAAGAAAAGAAAGCAATAAGGCGAATAACTGTTTCAAATAGATGGATGACTTCAAATATAGCCAACATTCTTCTCACGATCTTCCCAATTGAATTCCATTCCATTGTACTGCACAGTGTTGCACACCACCCCCCTTTTGCATCCTTGATCTTTTCTCCGGAAAAAAGACAAATTGTTTAGAAGCTTTCACTCACAATTGGAGGAAAGTTCGTGAGCGACTTTATCTTATCTTTAAATAAAAAATAATTTAAAAATAATTACCTACAAAAAAATTAATTAATTAAATCGCATTCTAAATTTTTTCTGCAAAATGTTTTAAAGCAATGAAAAATTCTACAATGCTCAAGTTTGCTGTTGCCATAGTACTGTAAGAATTGTAAATAATGTTATGTAATGGAAGTTACGCGTAATGGAAATGTAAGTGGGAGTCGACGCGGCTGTCACTTTTCAGACGAATTTCGAGGGAAAGCTGGTGAAAGTGCACAAGTTTTTGCACAATTTGTTTCCGTTCCCATGCAAGCAAGCAGTCCTGTCGAATCGAACAGATACTTCTACTTAAGTAAACCAGTCATGTGATACCTATGTACCTACTTCCATGAATTATCCGCTTACAAACTACTTTCACTTTATTTACATAAGACATAACTTTCCCTTTGTAGACCCAAGCTCAAGCTAACAGCACTAGCGTAAGAGTAACTTCCACGTGACTTGTGTACAATCATTGAAACACTGCAATGGCATGTTTTGGATCATGTTCTGCCCTTCTGTCATCCACCTTACTTTAGAGATTCGTCCAAATCAGAGTTGAAAATCAGGTTTTAAAAGGGACGTTGATGTTTATTGAATAACGTTAGGAAGGAATGCAATGGGATGGATGCTGAATTCTGTTTGTTCTACCACAAAAGGTGCCTTTCAAAGTATGTTTTTCAAAAGGTGCGATAGAGTGTTTTGGGTATTTTCTATTCTGTTCTTTTCAAAACTATTATACCTTTTTAAAATGGTAATTTAAGGTTTTTGCTGCTCGTTACAGTTAGTTACGAGTTTTGAATGGTCTCAAAAACGTGGATTTTTTGTTTTGACGTTTTTGAAAACCTAGTTTTTTTAGTCTTAACCTTTTTAAAACTTGTTAGCTACTAGTTTTGAATTGTTTTAAAAATGATTCTTCCTAGTTTTTGCCTATTTGAAAACGCCAATTTCTTGGTTTGACATTTGTGAAAGTAATTTGGTACTATTTTTCAAAGTTTCTGAAATTGATAATTTCCTGTTTTAACCTTTTTGAAAGTACTGGCTACTAGTTTCAAATAGTTTTGAAAATGTTAATATCTAGTCCTCACCTTTTTGACAGCGTTAACTTGTTGTTTTGACCTAATTAAGCTGCTGATTACTACATTTTAATGCTTTGACTAGTCATCAAAAGTAACCTTTCCATAAATTTTCCAGTTCCAAATAAGATGAAGTATTACAAACATAAACTATGTATGTTTAATACTAAAGCGACTGTATGCAGAAGCACATAGCAATGATCCATAGATTTGTTTTAAAGCTAGAAAGAATAGACAAGCTATTGACGTCAAAGATGCTCCAGGGAATCACATGACAAAACATTCTTTGAGAGAAAGCAGACGTTGAATTTTGTTAGATAGCATAAGTAACAGTTGCTGTGATTGCCCAGGTCATATTATTATAGATTCCCAGGTCAGAGTGTTCTTTAGTTCCGTCCCTTTGCTTCGCTCCTTTGATTCATCCCAGGCTGCACTCAGCTGTTTCATGTCCCCAACTGTAAAAGGAGTAGAAAAAATATGGTGAAAAGTAAAAGAAAAGTATGACCAGAAGCGCCGTTTTTACAGTTGACTTGACTTTTCTTTTAAATCTTACTTAAGCAGTTCCCATGTTTTTTCTGAGTCCATTAGTTCCTACAAATCCTATACATTCACATCCACTCTCCAACTCTCTCTCTGCTACAGGGATAAAGAATAAAGGCGTAAATCTCAGGGCTATATAGTTTGATCCATTGCATAATACACCAAGGACATAAGGACAATGTAGGTACGTATGCACGTAAGTAGTTGAAAAGGAAATGGCACTGCTTTTATTTTATATCTCTATTACAGTAGTGCAGTGCAGCGAAAAATCTGCTGAAGGGCTTTACATGACGTAGCCTACAAAGCTAAGTAGCGTTTATCTAACGGAGGTGAAAGCTGCAAATTTTGAAATTGACGCATTTTTCAAAATAGTGACAGTTCTGTATGCTGATTGCCTTTAAAATGTGCAACGTTCAATGATGCTCTACACTTCTGAAAGATAGCTTTGAAAACTTTAAAAAAGGTTACAAAATGCTAATTTAAACATAAAGCATTTTAAAATACAAACAATACAATTTTACTGCTTAAACAATGGTCTTTAAACACGGGATTGTATTGTTTTTAAAAAGAGTTCAAACTACAGATGTGGATACTTTTGTATACTTTTTTAAATAGTGTAAAATGATTTTTTACTCTTAGAAAGTTGGAAAATGTAATTTTATAGCTTTAAGAAAATGCAAACTTGTTAATAGAGGGGTTCGAAAAAATGTTAAAAAACGAAAAAAGAGGCCGTCAAAAAGTGTTAGTTGCCTATTTGACGCTTTGAAAAAGTTCCTATTGCGTTTTTTGTGCTTTTAAAAAGTGCTAATTGCTTTTTTGGCAGCTTTTAAAAAGGTACAAAATCTAAATTGGTTTATAAAAAAGTGCAAATAGTTGTCGTTTTATACAGGTAATTTCAGTCACCTTTAAAATTACCAGCCACTGTGTACACTGCAACCCATAGTAAAATACGTTCTTTACCTGAAATTTTGAATTTAGTGTTCAATGCATCGCTTTGCCTCTTCCAGCCCGCTAAGTAAGCGGAATGACTGAAATGTCAAAATGAATCAGATGAGTTGAAACGGCTGAGAATCCAAGTAGTACTTGAGAGCGATGAAAGTTGCTATTCATGTGAATTGTATGCATATTAAATCCCGACATACTTTCACTTTCCAGATGTCAATGTTCCGGAGAATGGAGAAAGCATATCCATACACTATTCTACACATATTTGTATACATCCGGTGATATATACACAGTGCTATAGGCCCCCTCTGGAATTAACTTGTGATCTTGTCAGTTGTCAATTCAATTCGAGTTTGAATGTGACATTTCTCTCTTTCCGACGACTTGCGACCAACCGACCGACTGATTTACTTTCTACTTTCCACGATGCTTCTGCTAGCTCTGAATTTCAAAAGGATTTCAGATTTCATCCTCCTTTTGCCTAGGTAAGTGTGCTGAGGCTGATCGGATCATATTATTCCGAAATTCAACATTATAAATAGAAATTGAAATGGGCAAACTTTCTCTAATTCACCAGGTATTCATATGTTTCCATTGAAAATTAAATGCTTTGAACAGTCACATTTGAATTGGAAGTCAAGTGTGTAGCTTCAGCAGAAAATGCCAGTTCTACAGTCATGGCAGTTTGATTTTTAAAAGAAATATTCCCATTGTGTACAAGTAGCCGTAAAATTTGAATGCCTGGCAAATATGTCTTGTTTACCTTTAATTAAATGGAAAGTAAAGTACCAAACTATATGCATGAATCTTGTTAGTTAAATTGTTACTCTGAATAGGAGTGAAAGCACAGGTAATTAGTTCTCTTGCTTTTGAGTTTAAATTGTGAAAAATCTAGTTTACAAATAATGTCCATCTAATGCAGGGCACCTCATTAAATTATAAAATTAATTTACAATTGGCGTCAAAATTAAATCGAAAAACAAAATTAGCAACAAATACTTTCTCCATTGAAACTTACGCTTAAAGGAAGTATTTGAAGATTTTAATATATGTAAATGAATTTAGATTCTGTAGAAATACTTTTTATTTCACAAGTATAAATGCTTAGAATTTCCAGTTTTACTAGAAATAATAATGCTTTCTACAAATACTGAGCCATAACTGTTGAAAAAGAATCAAAGGCACAGATAATGGAAAGTGAGGATGAAGGAAGACGGAAGAATCGGGCTTTAGCGAGCAGCCATAATACATAGCATAACCGTAATGCCATTAGCATAACATAACTATTATGTAGAAGGGAGGTCATTGTCGTTCCACTTTCACACAACAAAAGATAAAACAAAAGCATGAGGCCCAAATGTATGTCAGGAATGTCAAGATCCAAGGCTATAGATGTCCAAGGGAGCGTCCCTAGATTCCGTGTGCAAATTAGGGGTGACGGAAGGAGGTTTTGCTTGTCAAGATTATCAAAATTAAAAAAACGAATGCATTTTTTAATCAAGAAGATTTCAGCCACCGGCAAAGTGGCTTACTACTTTTAGTGCTTACTAATTGTTCTTTAATGAATTTCAAATAAAACTACGATTTTAATCATTCTGGGCGGAGTTTATTAAAATGTAATAACTGTAAATACTACATAAAACGACAATTATTTCATCAAAGCTTGACGCCACATAAAAATGCTTTGAAATAGTTTTTAAGTTTAAATTTACAGGTGATCGAGTTTGGATAAACTGATACAAAATGTTGACAGAAAAGCCTGCGAGTACAAAGCTTCACAGGAAATTTGTATGAAAACATTGCATTACTAAAGTGCAGTTTTAAAAATCCACTGTTTTATTGACAACGAAATTACATAATATTTTGTTTATGAAAATAAAAATGCTTTCAATCCTGAGATATTGTTTAAACGGACGCTTTAGAATATATTTTATAGCTATGGATATTATCCAAGCAAGGCGTTTAATTAAACCAGTGTAGCTTTAGAATTTACATTTTAAATACAGTGCAACAGCCTGATTTAAACACTGGCATTCAAAATAAATGATGTTATCAAATGCTACAGATTTACAGTGTTTTTTGTACAAATAAGCATTTTAAAACACGATTTCTGCCGAAAAAGAACTTCCAATAAACAGACATATTTTTCAGAAAACGGATATTTTTAAACAACTACATTTCTAGCAACCAGGAGCTTTACTAACTATACTTTTGAAAATCAGAATTTTAAAAAGTGCTCGTTCGATTAAATGTATAGAAACTAGGTATTCTAAAAAGCATTTAAAAAAAATAACTTCAAAAACAAAAATAAATTTAAACTTTGGTGTTTTAAAAATAGTTTCTTATGAAATTCCAGATTTAAAATGGTTTTTATCCAAATCAGCATTTCAAACAAACATTTTTGAATTATAAAAAAATTAAAATGGACTATCTTCCATCAGTGCAGGGTCTTACAAAAAATGAATAAAGGAGTTGACACTTTTAGCGACGTAGTGTATGGATGACTCATGAGCCGCGAGTATAAATTGGAAATAATAGTTGTAGTGAAAGTAGAGCTCTTTCCATACGCAACTCTGTATTGCATTGTAGTGTACTTTGTACTTTCTCCCATTGTACTCCTTAACGGGGAAAGTAAAAGCTGTGAATGGGAAATTGTACTCTCGTCTCCTTTGCTTTCTCTTTCAATTCCACTTTCTCCTGACACCGCAACATATTGTTTGCTCAAAAGCCCATTGTTTCCCAAGCCCGTCCGCTTTCTCCCGCCCTGCATTGTCCTTTATGGGACTCTTGAACAAATTGTTAATGGGATACTAGACCACAGGAAATCCCGAGTGGTCTCAAAACTTTCCCGTATTATTATTAGTATTATATCTCTTGAAATAAAATTGAATCAAATAAAATAAAACTGCAAGACTATATACACAAATTTTAATTTCAATTCAAATCTTAACCCATACAACTTTACAGCCAATAAAAATAAACTTGTAAACTTGGGTACTTTTGCTTCACTGTGAAGAGTGTAATATGGCACATTTTTGAGTTGTTTTTGTTTTAATCATAGTCACAAAGAATTATGCTCTACATATAAAAAATGAACAGGCATAAATTTTATTTTTTGTACTCTAGCCCAACATATTTATATCCTTCAAAAAAACTTGCATATCATTTGTCAAAGTGAATTGAATTTTATGAAAAGAAAGTTACATATTATTTCTGCACAAGGGATTTCGCATTTTCATAATGTCGCTTGAAGCTTAGATAGAATGAAATGGACTCATTTTCTTTACCGGCTGCTGTTCTTACAAGATGCAAACCTGCTTGTTACCATGGAGCCTTTTGCATTTAATGCTTTTCTTGATTGTTGACAGTACGTGGGTTACTTTATTAGTAATTTAAACGATGGAATTAGGGCAGTATGTGTATATATTGTTTGACCTACCAAAATCAACATTTATTACTATTAGTATAAGTTTTAAAAACAACCGAAGAGGCATTATTACGATTATTTGCAAGTTTTAGGAACGCTGTATAATGTTATATTCAGATGTTTTTGAAAAGGTGCAAAATGTCATTCTTTATATGCTTTTGAAAAAGTTGAAGCTTGCTTATTATATTTTAAATTAATAATACTATAGTTTCTATGAAACAGGCGCAAAAGGATGCTAATACAAGATTCTGAAAATAGGGAATATGTACTATTTACATGTTTCAAGTGTCTGAAGTTGTTAATTTTACTTTCCTTTAAAAAGTGAAAAATGTAGCGTTTTCATGTTCTTGAAAAAATGCAAAATATCTTTATTTATATGCGTTTAAAAAGGTTCAACCTTGCTTATGATACTTTATATTTATTAGAAGTACCATCGTGTCTAGGTAAGTAAATTTTTTTAAATTTATTACAAAAACTTGATACTTTGATTTTTCAAAATATGCACAATATGATTTCAAAAATGCAATGTCAAATTGTCAGTTTCTTCTGTTTTGGAATGTACAATTCTTTGTCAAAGTACAACGCCGCTTGGCGACAAATATATTACTTGTTAAATTAAACTGGAAGCTAGCTGTTACATTTCGTCTCATGCTGATGTAACTGGAAGTTTTCAAAGAGGTTCCAACTGTCATAATTACGTTTTTTTACAAGCTGAAAAAAGTTTTATTTACACGTTTTGGAAAAAGTGAAAAATGTCCTATTTGCTTGTTTTAAACAATTTCGAAGTTTCCTATTTATATGCTTTCAAAATATTGCAAATCGTCTAATTACGTTTTTGAAAAGATGCAAAATATACTTTTTATATTTTTTCGATCAGGTGCAAAATGTCCTATTTACGTTTTTTTTCGAAAAGGTGCAAAATATCATATTTACATGTTTTTGAAAAAATGCAAAATATCCTTTTGACATGTTTTTGAAAAAATGCAAAATACCCTTTTTACATGTTTTCAAAAAGGTGCAAAATGTCCCATTTACATATTTTCAAAAAGGTGCAAAATGTCCCATTTACATGTTTTCAAAAAGGTGCAAAATGTCCCATTTACATGTTTTCAAAAAGGTGCAAAATGTCATATTTACATCTTTCTAAAAAACTATACCTCCAGTTTCCATTTTTCAGATCTTCATACACAGAAAGCATTTCCTATAAATTCAATTGTAAAATTCGCTGGAGACGGGCAGTCGTTTGCATAAGAGTATCCAATGACGTACTGTCAGTAAAAATACTGTCAACTGTATTAAACTGTACTTAAGCAGAGACCTTATCTACATACTTCTATCATACTTATAATACTTATATGTACTGTTTACCTCTGCCACTAAAACTCTAAAACTACTAACAAAGTGTACTATATCTATACTATATGCCTGGATATAGTTTGCACAAAGTAGGTAGTTTCATAAAGGGATATACTTATTTATACAAGTGCTTCACTGCACTGCGCCGCTTACTACAACAAGGGAAAAGGAAGCTCAGAGCAGCAGCAGCAGGCAGTCTCGTATTTTTCCTCATGTCATCCATTCTGTGTTGGTCCTATTCCCAAATGTAATAATGAATGTACTCGACTACAAAATACAAAAAATAAAGCTCAATGACATTACCTCCATAAGATACAATATAATATTCCAAAGTACTTATGCCCGCATAAATTTTAAATAGAAAAAATGCTGCGTCTCTTTCCCTTTCTTTCCCTTTCTCTCTCTCTCTCTCTCTATCTCGTTTGCCTTCATATTTTCATTGGTTGAGAACACTATCAGCAGGTTATAGTGTACGGCAGTGCAGTGTATAAAAGTACATCGTTGCTAAAGGTGCAAAATGACGGTTGTCCATAAAAGCAAAAAAAGATTCAGAATTTCCCCAGTTTTACAATACGAGGCACTAATCAAGTTTTGAAATAGAGGATTCAAAAAGTAGAGGAAAATTGCAAATCGAGGCTCTAAATTTTTTAATGAGTGCAAATCCGGGTTTTGCTTGGTTTGAAAAAGCGTAAGTCAAGGTTTTGCACGTTTTAAAAAAGTAAAAATAAAGATTTTGCGGTTTTTAATAAAGTGAAAATTTGGGTTTTGGAGGGTTTGAAAAAGTGTAAGTACAGGTTTTGCATGGTCTGAAAAAGTGTAAATCGATGTTTTATATATTTTGAAAAAGTATAATTCGAGGTTTTGTCTGGTTTAAAAGTGTTTAAATCCATAAATCCAGGTTTTGCAGGCTTGAAAAAGTGCAAACTAAGGCATTACATAGCTTGAAAGAGTGTTAATCCAGGATTTATATGTTCCTACAAAGTGTTAATCGAGATTTTACACGTTTTAAACAGCAGAAAAATTAATTTTTCACAGTGCTAAATGGGTGAATTAATCAATTTTTAAAGAAAAGTGGTTAATTGTTTGCAGTTTTTTTTTTTGGTTTTCTGGATACGCGTCATTTTGCACCTTACCATGTTACCATGTTTGTTCATTTTGCATCTTAGGAAGCGCTATACGAGAGACTGGTAGGTTGTGTTGTTGAGTTGAGCGTAGAGTTGTGTGTAGTGCTAAGTAAAATTGTCTCTACATCATTTTCAATTTGAAACCAAACCATTTGAATTTGAATTCTCGCTTTCAAGTTTCAAACACAGCATAGCAAAGAAGCCTGGGAACTTGAGGGAAAAAACAGACATTTCCGTCCATTACTCACATTACCAAGAGTTTGCATATATTTCCAGGCTACATGCACAAAGGAGCTCTCTCACTTCCATAAACATGCATTATCAACCACCAGCAAGGCCCCTTGCAGCTCGAATGGAAGCATCCTGAGTTAAGACGCAAAAGGGTGCAAATACTAGATAATATTATTTGTTGAAGCACTGCACTTAAATAAACGTCCAGAAAACTTAATTTTGAATTTAAATCCGGCATTAAAAGGGGTAGGGCAAAAGCATTTTGTTTTCATTTTGAAGTTTTTTATGACTCATTCAGATTTCGAATATAGTTTTCACCTTGGCTTGTTCAAAAACGTGTAGCAGCACATTTTGCACCTTTTTAAAAAGTGTAATTAACTCATTTCTCACATTTTCAAAAAGTGTAAATAACTCATTTTGTACATTTTCAAAAAGTGTAAATACCGCATTTTTCACATTTTCAAAAAGTGTAAATAATTAATTTCCCACATTTTCAAAAAGTGTAAATACCGGATTTTCCGCATTTTAAAAGTGTGAATAACTAATTTCCCTTTTCAAAAAGTGTAAATACATAAAGCATTTTACACATTTTGGAAAAGAAAACTCATTTCTCACATTTTCAAAAAGAGTAAATACAACATTTTACACAGTTTGAAAAAAGTTTAAATAATATATTTTCCACATTTTCTAAGAAGTGCCTCATTTTGCCTCTTAACCGACAATAAAGTTTTATCCCCAGCCCAGTCGTAAGTTGTACTCTCCAGCACTTCCTTGGGACACAAACGAAGAAGGGAAAACGAAGACGAATTTCCTTGCTTTTTATGCACACATGACCGGGATCAAAGTGCTCACTGTTTCCCACCAAGGCAAGGCAAGCAACGAAACAAAACCTCGGTACTTTACGAGATGGGCACTATATAGCCATCCATATAACCGTAATTATTGAATCCCATACAATCTTAAAGCACATATAGCGCATACCCATACATAATTACAGTCAATACAAAATGCCCCTAAAAAGTAGTCCGTTGGCAATAATTGGCATAAGCGTAAAGTATCAAAATATTGTATTTTGACGCCGTTTTAACAAATGCATTTAAAAATAGTCAAAATATTTTTGTAGGTTTCTAACTGGCATTTTCTCTAGAATACGGCTTTAAAAAATAATGAACTAATTGAGAAAATATTGACTATTTATCCATTTTAGACTCCCAAATTAATTGTTAAAAATATTGTTAAAGTTAACGCTGATTAAAGTGGCAAGTGAAATCAAGAACTATCACATTTTGAACAGGAAACTCTGCTCACTCTTTTCTCCGCCATCGACCGACAAATAGTTTATGAAATTGTGTGTTGGGTAGGTATTTGTAAATTCAGAATTTATTTGAATGCTCTACACACATACACATACACACACAGCTCATCTCATGTAATTCCATCTGGGAAGCCAGGGGAAGGAAGGGATGCTTGTTTAGCTTTTGGTAGACATTACATTATGATATTTGGGATGGGATTGGTCGGTGGGATGAAGAGATGAAGCATATCTTGGGAAAGTAATGTGGGTGGACGGAAATTTATTTCTTCCTTTTCTAAACCCGACTTTCTCCATGGGGGCGTTCACGAATTACGTACACAATATTTTTTTTTAAATCTGTAAAATTTTTCTGGATGCCTTGGTCAGTCAGTATGTTTCAGACAGGCAAAATTAGGTAATAATTTTGTTTAAATGTGGAAGGTAATTTATGGATAGCCCTTGGCTGGCTTTCTCCTTTCTTCCTGAAGCTTCTGCTTCTCCTTCTTCTCTCGAGTGCATGAGTCACCGTCGGGGCAAAGTATTATTGATGGGATGGAAATACTTAAGATGGTACACATGTCTTCATCTAGCCAGTCAAAGGCTGTGCATGGACCTTTACTGTTGTCATTTTTAAGCATACAAGTAGAGGGCCGCATGATGCATTGCTATGCATTACTATATGACGGCCTATATTTTATGGATTCGTGGAGGTACTAGTAGTTTGTATGCGTTGGCTAGGGCCTATAGCTATAGCTGCTTTTCTATTTTAAAAAATACGTACTTAAGATGTTTAGAATAAGGAAAGTCAAAACATCTATACGGAGAAAGTACTGCAAAACGGATTTTCTTGTTGTTTTGTTATTTTAGAAGCTATGGGCTCACAATTAGTAAGATGCTACAGTACACTTTGTTTTAAAATACGTGGCGTAATGTATGTGTGTGTTTACAGAATATTTATTGTTCCAAATGTGTCACTTGTACGTGTACTAATTGTTTAAAAAAACAGACAAAAATGAAATATTTGAGCACAAAAATGACAGTCAAACTTTGTATTTTCTATTGGGTACCGTATATGTATTGTTTACTGTATTTGATGAGGTTAGGCTTGACGTAGTAGGGCAGTCCGCATTCCATCATGGATATTACCTCCAGTTCTAAAAATTTACAAAACAAAAATAATAATTTCATGGAATTTTTGAAAAAATTCGTCAGTAATTATGCATGTCGGCTTTGTATTTTTATTTATTTATTCAGCTTTATTAGAGTATCAGGTTATACAGTGGATAGAATTGTTTTGCAATAATGGATACTGTAGCCTCCGTAAAAGTGCGGTTTGAAGCTTTAGCTCTTTCAACAAGGTCAAAACAAGGAATTAACGTTTTCAAAAATATGTTAAACAAGAAGTTGATATTTTAAAAAGATATAAAACCAAAAACGGACACTTTCAATATGGTTAAAACAGGAAATTAGCATTTAAAAACAAATGTAAAACAAGGAACTGACACTTTCAAAAAGGTCAAAACAAGAAACTACCATTTTTAAAAAGGCGTAAAACAATAAAAGACTATTTTCAAAAAGATGTAAAACAAGAAATTGACACTTTCAAAAAGGTCAAAACAAGAAACTACCATTTTTAAAAAGGCGTAAAACAATAAATTACTATTTTCAAAAAGATGTTAAACAAGCAATTGACACTTTCAAAAACTTCAAAACAAGAAATTGATATTATAAAAAAATTAAAATAAGAAATAAGTATATGAAAAAAGATGTAAAACAAGGAATCACTATTTTTAAAAACATGTAAAACTAGATTTAGTACCACTTCGAAAACATTTTGTCAACGCTGTGCTTTAGCTTATGATTTTAAACGGTTTGAGCGAATCACCTTTAGCTACCGCCCTAACAAAGTACACACACTTTGCATGGACGGCGTCAAAATTAAACACACGAACCAAAGCGTACCTAAACTGCAAAAAATCACCACATCATAATCGCAGCATAAAAAAAGTGAAGCCATTTTTATACATTATAATCCCATCATTTTGATGCGTTAGAATGCATCATAATGATGCGAACTAGATGGGGTCCAGACGAGTTTCTTCATAAGATAGGGAGTTAACATGGGCTAATTGTGAACCTCATCATACATTATGCTGAGGTCAGAAATCATCATAATGATGCGATTATAACTAGTAAAACTTGCTGCATTTTCTCGGAAAATGATGCGGTCCAGATGATTTTGGTAGAGTGTACTTCTACTTCCATATACTTGTATGCCAATTATAAAAGCTACCACAGTTAAAATAACTAAACGCAAATTAATTTAAATATACTGCGCCAATAACTTAAATAGAGTTTACAATAGAAACAAAATTTGACGAACCTTTATAGCACAATTTAGCACAATGAAAAACGCAGGAATTCCTGTAAGTCTGTCCATCATTCCCACAAACGGGCTGGTAGACCGGAGCGCATTCCGGACAGGCTGGACAGGCTGGGGCTCGTATTTCTGGCTCACCGGTCATTGACGCCGGTGGTGGTGGCTGTGGTTGCAGCGGTGTCCAAACTTCCGGTCCCAGTCCGGTCGATGGTAGTGGCTGTCTACCATAAGGCCCATATGATAGTGGGTTGAAGTAATCTTGAAAGAGAAATGGACTGTAGGGCATCCAGTTGTAGCCTATTGGCTTAAGCACTTGCTTTGGGACAATTTTTATTTTCGGGGCTGCCGTGGTTGTTGATGGCACCATTTGCGGTGAAGCCAAAACAATTTTTAAAAGGATTATCAAAAACAGCAGCAGAGGAACTTTGGGAATTAATGAATTCCAAGAAAATCCAACCGACGATGATTTCATGGTGGAAGTACACATATGAGTTTTAATTTTTATTAAAGTGCAAAAATGTAATTCAAATTAATGAAAAAGAACATTCAAACACTCAAACACTGGACGCACTGCACTGTAAACAGTCCAAAGTCACAACAATTGTTTGTATCAAATTCAGTCTATTCGGAACGGGGACACCATTGAAAGAAAAAATTCTGTTCAAAAGTGTTTATTCTACAAATTAGCTTTTTTTAAATCGTCAAAAAACTATAAATTCAAAGTTTCAAAAATGGTCAAAACACGAAACTAATACTTTCAAAAACATTCAAAGCTGAAATTACCACTTTCAAAAAGGTCAAAACAAGAAGTTCGTATTTTCAAAAATAGTCAAAACAAGATATTAACACCTTAAAGTTGTAGTGTTGTAGAAACTAGAAATCTAAACTTTCAAAATAGTCAAAACTAAAAACAAAAACTTCAAAAACAATCAAAGCTAAAAATTAACACTTTCAGAAAGGTCGAAACAAGAAATTAGTATTTTCAAAAAGGTCAAAACTAGAAATCCGTATTTTTAAAAAGGTCAAACTTAGAATTTTATATTTTCAGGCCATAAAAAACGAGCAATAAACACTTTCAATAACGTTCAAACCAGTAAAAACTAACACTTTCAAAAAGAGTAAAAACTAGAAATAAACATTTTCACAAAGGTCAAAACTGTGTATACACCTAAACCCTTATAAGTATGCCAAAACGTTACAGATAAACACTTTCAAAAATATCAAAAACTAGAAATTACATTTTAAAAAAGGTGCAAAGGTAGTTAGTTTAACTAGTAAGTGTATTACCGTTTCAAATTAAAGATCGAAAATGTTCTGAATGTTGTGGCTTGAATGCATGGCGACAACTGAGCTGAGTGAGTTGGAAATTATGAAACTACAGAATTTCTAAAAATTCAAGGACGTCTAAATATAAATGCAAAGTTGGTACTATAACGATACGTAACTGTCTATACGCTATACATACCGTCTGTGTAAATGCAATTTGTCCCAAGTCCAGTCTCAGCTTAATTACAATATGTCCCAAGTCCTTATAATGGACAATATCATTATGTGACAAAACTAGTAAATAACACATTTCAAAATACGGTCAAAACTAGTAAATAGCACTTTTTCAAAATGGTCAAAAATAGTAAATAGCACTTTTTCAAAATGGTCAAAACTAGTAAATAACACTTTTTCAAAATGGTCAAAACTAGTAAATGACACT
>JAQFZC010001965.1:0-25711 GCA_034695205.1 Dicyrtoma fusca | reverse complement strand
TCACATTTAATCAAAGCGCCGACAGTCAAGTTCATTCTTTTTGTAGCCATTTTTTAATCCAATTTAGTTGTATTGTGCTAGTTATAACACTTTGCATGTTCATTTTTTAAATTTTTGTATTGTTTTCCCAGCCATTAGCAAATTCAAAAGCTTTAAGTGCAAAAGCTACCATGTGTGTCAATTCACATTACCTACGTAAACACTGGACCTCCACTAAGGGGCTTCACAAATACTATCCGACACGAATTAATTATGAGGGCGAAATGGATTCTAGATGGTTTATTTCTATACACAGCACAGTTTGTTAGAATAAGGCCAAAATAAAGGTTAACACTTTTCAAAAGTTTAAATAGATTGCTAATACATTAGAAAAGGCAAAATAAGAAATTACACATTTTGAAAAAATGTAAAAAATGATTTCACGTTTACAGCAGCTTTGTTATTTGTACGTTTTAGCAAAATTAAAAATGTGTTATTTACAGTTTTTTAAAAAGATAACATGTTGTTTTAAATCATCACAGATTTTAGAAAGATGACATTTTTACCTTTTTAAAAGAGGGGGAAAATGCTACTTTATACAAGTACAAGTTTGTAAGGACAGGAAAGTCAGAGCGAGTCAGATTTCCTTGGAATGAGGATTTCAAGCCCCCCGCCGGCATGTAGCCGGCAGAGCTACGGAGTGGAGTGAGTAGCATTGCATAATAGAGTGGAGAGTCGGTCAGTGTGCTTGTAAATATTTATACGCTATGACGTGGCGTAGTTGCGGAGTGAGGGGGAAAACAACGAAAACAATGAATTGTGTTGTTATCAGTGGTTGAGTTATTTAGGTTAAGCTATAAATAGTTGAGCGGTTGGAAAATGAAAGAAGTTGATTGTGAGCGATGTGGGGATTGGAGGAAATCCTCTCCGTGAGGAGGAGAGATGCCTGGGACGATGCAGGGAAGAGACGGAGCCGCATCAACGCAGGTTAGTTCTTTCTGTAGTTTCAAGGAGCAACCACGTAGGTTCTGAATCCTCTACAGAGTAAAACTCACTCAACCCATTTCACTCCCCATAACTCTATTTCTTATTTCGTTAGTATTATTTTCAGTACTAATTTTCCTAGTAAGTATTAATTAATTGAGGTATTATAGTTAGGTAAAGCCCATTGCTAATCGGACGGTGGCATTTGTTTATATGACCAGTGATCAGTGGAAATAAAGAGAGTAAGAAATTTGCATTGAGTTGCGGATTTAGTGTATTTGAGTTTATTCGGGGTGGAGGTAATAAAACCCCAAGCATAGACAACATCGAGTCGAATTCACTCCGGCATCGCGGCAGAGGTGCGGAGAATCGGCGGACTATCGAAGGTGCCGAATATCGGCCAGGTGGACTTTCCCCAGGGATAGCCTTGGAGGCGCTGAGGATCGGAGTGTCATCGAAGGTGCCGAGAATCAGCAGGGTGGATATTCCCCAGGTCTAGTATCAGGGACGCGGAGGATCGGTGGGTACGAACGGCTGCCGCCGCGGATCGGCAGGGCAGTTGGTCAGGACTACCAAGCATCTGCATCGAGTTTAAACTCCACTTTGTTTAAGAGAAGAAGTTCTTAGTAACAGTAGACATTAGCCTGAGTAACTCACGAATACCAGTGATCTAGTAATAAGTGACCGTGGAGAATCGCCATGTCCCGGGAGGGACATTGAAGGAGAAGTCGCGATCCACGGCTACAGTGGTCTGAGAGACTTTGAGTTCTGGCGAAATACTGTTTACAAGTTACACGTAAGTATACATCAGTTTTATTACAACAAAATGCCAAACATTGTATTTGCACTTGTTGCACACCTTGCCCTAACTCAAACAAGTTGTCTTATTTATAATAATAATAACCGAATGGTCCTTATAAATAGCAATAGTTGGATTATTGAAAATTGAGACCTTTAAAACGGATACGAAGTTATTTTAAGGAAAAAAGTGTGTATTACTGCTGACTGCTAAGCTATTTGATGGCATTTTAATTCAAAACTGACGAGCTAAATTCCTTCTGCGTTTTCTTATATGTATTTGCTTTACTTTTCGTGTTGTTCTGTCTTTTTTGCTGGTGTCTTTTGTTTCATAATGACATTAAGTGCCCTGTTACTGCTTGTAAATAACAATAATAATACAAAGATGATAAAGTATGGTTTTTATGTCTTTGTTTTGTTTTGTTGTTGTTGTTGTTTTGTTAACTTTCTTGTACTCATAGAAATACTGATATCTGTAGACTGATGATACAAATGCAGTATATCGGGCAGCAGTATGAAGTTTACGTTTGCGTTCCTATAAAGATAGGGCCAAACATTTTCTATAATGAAATTAAATGACCAATGTGAGACTGTTGTATGTTGGGACACACCGAATATCACGTCGTATGATTAGAGTTAGAAAAACAGTTTCTAAAAAGGCAATGTAAGATACACATTATGCTTTGAAAATGTGTAATAAAGCATATTTGACGTTTAGTAAAGTGCAAAGTATGGTAGTTGATAATTGAATAAATAAAACATTGCAAAACGCCATGTAATATCATCACATGTAAAAAAGTGTAAATAAGTAAAATATTACCTTTTAACCTTTTCAAAACGGTAATTTATAAAGCTTTACACCTTTTGAAACTGTTAACTTCTAGTTTTGACTCTTTTGAAGCTGTTAATTTCAAGCTTTGCACGTTTTTGAAACTGCTGAATTCAAACTTTGGCCCTTCTAAAAATGTGACTTTTTTAAATTCTAGGTTTGGCCTTTTTAAAAGTGTTTGAAACTACATAGTTTTGAATGCTTTTGGAAAGGCTAATTTGCGGTTTTAAACTTTTTCAAAAGGTTAATTTCTAGTTTTGACCATTTCAAAAAAGTTGTTAGTAGAAAAAACACTTTTGTACTTATTCGTTCTTTCACCGGTGATATCCTAGTTCCAAATAGGTTAAAAATTTCACAAAACAAGAAAATAAATATACTAATTGCGTACATAAAAAGTGCCAACCAGTCAAATCGACGAATTTCAAAAAGCGTGGCATTATTGTTTTGAAAATGTGTACATAATGAAATTTGACGTTTGGCCTTGCAAATATTATTGCTTACCTGTTGTACCCATCGCATCGCAATAATTTTAAAAAATCTTTGGGACCCCGTAAGTAAATGCATAATAGTACAGCATAGCTCATTTAATTATGAATATTGTTAAATAATTTGTAAAGCCATTCATAATACTTTTGTTTGCACTGCAATAATTGCGCCCATTATTGTAAGGACTTGCGAGTAGGTATTTATTGTATATTACTTTATAATCACGAAACTTTGTATTTGGCTTTGTATCTGAGCTCACACTTGTTGTGTGCATTTATTCCTACTCTTTGTAATATCCACACACTTAAATGGCTAAATTAAATTCTTACACCTTTTTATCAACACATTACTTTTTATAGGTGTAAATGTCTTGATTAATGACAGCAGTAGCTGCAGACCCTACTAATTAATATTAATTATCCTCCATTATGCTCAATCCGTCACTTCTTTTTTGCAAAATATGGCAGGGACACAAGCGAGTGACGGATCCTATAGCTGAGGTGGCAAAAGGACCTATCTTCATGTTTAATTGCAGTGTCTGCACACCGCACTGCACATCTTTCTGTACAACCGGAATTATTTTTAAACCCATTCAAAACGAGTTTTGCACATTTTCAAACCGGCACAAATATTACATTTTGAATCGTTTCAAAAGCATGTAGATTGTAGATATGACATTTTAAACATTTTAAAAAGCGTGTAAATAGGGCAGTTCCAGAAACATGGAAAAGGAAAGTTTGCACCTTTTCAGAAACTTGGACAGAGGACAGTTTGCACCTTTCCAGAAACATGGAAAAAGGACAGTTTGCATCTTTTCAAAGCGAAGAAACAGGAAAGGCAACTATGTATTCAAAACCATGTGTACTTTGTAGGACACGTGTAACCATTTCAAAACCACTTTGGCCATTTTGCTTCTTGGATGTCAATGTGTCTGTGTTACACTCTTACGTATTCACTCCACCGTCTTCTGTCCCCCCGTGTCATGACTGAGCTTATGAATGGCCAGTGTGGACTTTAATTGGAAGCGCTTGAAGTAATCGGAAAGTGTCTAATGGTAATGGTGGTCCTTTAGTTCACATAAAATGTCCATCCATTTGTAAATATTCCATTAGTTAGCCTGTCACGTTCCTCTCAAAAGTGAAAGAATGAAAAAAAAAATAGAAAATAGAAAAAGTGAAAAAAAAGTGAACAAGGAAGGGAACAATTAAATCCTCCCTAATTTGACTTAAATCGGCTCCACTAAGCTGCCTTCTCCTGTATAGCCTGGAGACCTGTGATAAGTTTAATATTTTATTTCAAAGTATTGCTTCACGCACTCCAATAATATGGTCAGGGATTATTTATTACGTCTTATGAGTTCCTTCCCCGAAGAAGCCAAGAGACGTATCTCCATCCCACAGAAATTTAGAACCACTTGGTAGAAAAAAGAAATTTTTGCTTCATCAGCCACGGTATATATATTATACATGATTAATTGCGTCAATACAAAAAGGACAGAGCAAAAGCAACGGCAGAATGAATGTGGAAATCTAGATAATCATACCATATTTAGAAGAAAAATCAAGAATTTTGTTTTCCAAAATATTTTCTCATTGTAATTTGATTAACAATTCTCAATGGAGCCTTTCAACGTCTCTTATTTATCATTTGTACTAATTCATTTTCATTTTGGGGGGAATCTACTCATCAAGAGCTTTCCAACGCAACGGTACATCAATCATTGGCGTGTGGAGCTGCATTTTTTGTAAATACCTGGTAATTATGGGAGAAGATAGAAATAATAATTAATATAAAAGTACGTTGATAATATAATAGTAATAATTGTGGCTTATACAGCTATAGGGAAGCCCTCGCTATACTCAAGGCACATAATTGTGCAATGACATCATATTTTATTTTACTTTTTAATTTCATGACATGTGGACCAGCAGCTGCCATTCATCCATACCCTCACGCACAATTGTACTCTGACGACTGCCAACTGTGACAAAACCAGAGAGGAACCGCTCATAAATCCCGATGAAAAGTAAGTTGAAGCATTCCCAACTGGAATTGTAAGTTTACCTATATTGCAGATCTATATATTTACCATCGTAGGCAATTTATTGACGCTTCCTGTTCCTAGTCACAACATAAAGCGGCACTGCAAAAGGACTGCAGCCATGTATGGCGATTTAAATAGCTCAAGCATAGCATTAAATTCCTCATTTGCCATTTAACAAATATTTGAGTAGTGTGTATACAAGGGGCCAAGTGGACAATTCGTAAGCTTAACTCGTATCATCGCATTTCAGCAAGACACACCAGACACAGGTTATAGCATCCTACACTATTATAATTCGATATAAACTTGATATTTCTGACGAGATTGACCACACACGACCGTAATTTCATTCAAAGTAAGCTAAAGCATAACTACAACGAAAGGCGGAATTAATCGTACAAATATTAAACTAAAGTAAAAAAAAACATTTAGAAAACAAAAGCGAATTTGAAACTAAAAAATAGAGCGGAGTGTCCGTCGGGTGGGGGGCATTGGGAAGTTGCAGGAGGTATTTTGCAATTTGGACTGCAATAATGGAATTATAAAAAAAGCATCCCAAGGAATGACGTCAGAGAGCAGGGCAGATTGGCAGAGCAATTAGTACGCCAATCTACCTGCCACTCTGTCACTGCCCTGGCTGGCTGATCCTCACTGAAGCAATCTTTTGCCCAAGCCAAAAGTTGGATTGTCTGACTGTACCTTTAAATCAATTACTTTCCATTATCAGCCCTAACGACGCTACACGGACACTCCACTTAATTACATATACATAATCATTCCAAACTGGAAAATTTGTAGTAGACTTACAGGTATATAGGATTATAAGGGGCCTCGCATTTCTTATTCTTTTACACTGTCTCGAAAGCTCGTAGGTAAACGTACCATATGACCCCTTCCAAAATGGTTGATACCAACTCAAACAGAAAAATTAAAATGTAATATATTGAAGGGCCCAAAGAACAAGTTACACCTACCTGCTGTGCTGTGGGTATAAAAACTGAGAGTGATTTTGAAAAAAAAATTGCTTTCAATGAAACTACGAAAGAGACAATTAGTTTGCAGAAAATACGTCAAGCGGGAAATGCTTTTTTGCATGGAGTGAAATGCCATTAGGATTTCAGGACAGCCTCCAGCATAGACCCGCAAAACTCCAGCCAATGCACTATTTTATGTATTTATGTACAGCAGGCACTTGTGAACTACAAGTACACGGATCTGTTCGAGCTAAAAGCAAGAGCAAAGCATTGTTCTGCAACAAATCTAATTTACTGCGTGGGTGAAGGAGCAAAGCTATAGAAATTCATTTTAAGCGTTTACACATAAGCATAAGAGTTAAAAATATACAATTCCACCCTTTTTTATGTAAGCGATTGCAAGTTTTGCTCTTTTCTAGTATGTAAATACAATCTTTCGAAAACGGGGGTACCTACATATGTGTGTGTGTTTCCCATTGCTTCTCAAGCCAAAGGCGGAATATCTAAATAGCAATAGGAATAGGTTCTTGTGGATGACTGGTGGTGAGATGATCCTAATCGTTTCCTTAGATTCCGAATCGTCCTCTTAATTGTTGAGAGTGAGGCTGGTGAAGATGTGCCGGGGGGCTGATTGTGATTTTGAGTTGCGATTACATGAAAGATTTTGAATTTGAAAGGAAAAAGAAGAATAAAAAAAAGGATAAGCGAGTGAGCAGTGAGCTGGAGTTTAAAAGGGAAACAAAGGAAACTCACCAACGATTCAAAGATCCATACTATACTCAGTTGCTTATATGTAGCTCTTATAAATCAAGTATAGCAATAGAAAACGACACATTCATACATCTATTGTTATGCATTATGCATCATTTTTTTTAATTTTTTTAGATAGACATTTCTATGCCATGGCAGATCCACTATGCTTGTACCAGTTTTACAGATTGGCAAAATTGGGCTGCCTAATTATTACCTCACACTGCTAGTCTTTCAGACCAACCACAGCGCTGGATTCAAAAAATTTGCAAAACTTTGTCACTTCTTAAAAGTTCAGAATGCAAATGTGCTATTTAAGCCTCCGAAAACGGCAAAATGTGCAATTGGTTCTTTTCAAAAGTGCAAAACTACCAATATTTCTAAAGGAGCTCATTACGCGTGCCTTAAAATCAAAACACTTTCTCTACGGCCCATGGTTACTTTTAAAATAATTTCACGGCGTCATTTTAGAGTTGCCCTTAGCAGGCAAATGGTGGATTAGGTAGCCTGGGTACAAAAATACAGTATTGTGCAGGTTATGTATACTGTGCGTGTATAATAGTGGGCCATTTAGAGGGATATATTATATAATTTGGAGCTATAGGTATACATAGGCAAAGGCAGGGCTATACTGTGTATTCCTAATAGCGAAAAGAAAGGATTAGATTCCGATGTTCCTATGGAATACATAAAAGATTGCGCTGGTTGCTTTTGGTTTTCTTATGGCTGAGCTGATGAGCCGTGTAATTACTCACAATAATAAGATAAAAGCAAAAAGCAATAAATAAAATCTCCTTGCACTTCACCGTCCTTTTATCTTCGGCGAGCCTGAAAAGTGCCGACAGACAAATTACTCTCAAATTTCCATCTCCCGTTCTAACGCAACCCAGCTATGTGTATAGCTATATCTAGTCTATGTCTATATCCAAAGATCGCTACAAGTAATGCCCTATCTGCATCCCCTTTACCCATACTTCTCGTTTTCATTTACATTTTCTTTCACGTTGCCAAACCAAGGTCCTGTGCCATTCTTAGACCATTTTGACATTGCCATTGACCATGCAAAATTCAAACATCCATGTAGATCCTTCTTAAAAATGCAAAAGGGTACAAATCTTGTATTTATTTAAAGGAAATTGGGACGGACGCTCACTATTTGACGGTGTAAGTATCGGCTTTTACACGTTCTTGAAACGATGCAAAATAACCTATTTGCTCCTTTTTCATAAATGCACAGAAAGGTATTTTTGCAAAATGAAATATCTGAGCAAATAAATGAAGCAAATGGACAGCGTTGTTTAATTTTTCTTTATTTTTGGGAACATTCCATGTTTGTATAAACAATAAAGACTGAAGCATCAGGTACATATGTGCATGGAAGTTGGTATAAGTGCCTTGTAGGGAGTATAATTGGGATTGCAATTACCTCAGGGAATGGGATCTTGATTGAGATGGGGATGTAGATTAGAATCAGCTTGACCATCAGCTGTACGCATCCTACTCGCATTCTCTTAAATCTAAAATTGAATCCACTGCTAAATCTATAGCATCCACAGCCACAGACAGAACAAACAACCCACAATTACTTTCATTCCTGTGCAGATACGATTTACAATGTAGTATCAGTACTAACTAACATTAAGAGGGCTGCCATATATTATGACGTAGGATGTTGATTGAAATCTGTCTTGGCTGGGAACAAATATGTCGAGTTTTTTTAGAATAGTAAAAAATGAAACTACCATTTTTCGAAATGAGGAAAAACACTGTTGTAGTTGTATTTTTTAAAAAATAACAAAACGTTTTTTATTTAACCTTCACAAAAAGGAATAATTTATTCATTTTTGGACCACCATATTTATCCATATTTTATTTGAAAGAAAATAAAAGGTTAAACCAGTGTTCAATAATAATAAGATGTATTGACACGATTTTTGAAAGGCCCCTACGGCCACCAGCTCACCTGCCCTGTCTGCATCTCCAAAAGGAATGCATGCCATTGTTAATTGTTGGAGTGGGTTGTTGTCTTTGTGATTTTGTACTTGAATTGCAGAAAATACGCAGAAATAGAAGCTTCATTTCCAGTTTATCACCCTCATTATCTTTTTGTTTATGTTCGTTTTTTTACAATTTCCATCCAAATCCAAATCCCCATCTCCCAGTCAGTCCACAGATCAGTCTACAACAAATCGTTTTATGTAACATTAGCTCACCCAGCCTTTGTAGGCATTAGGCATTTATAAGACTCACCAGAACCACAATTTGTATGCGATGCATACCGTCGGTGAAGAAACAGTGTGACGCAAGTCCAACACGTCTCCAATCGCACTTTGACGTTAGGCCCGACAATCCAAGTTATACGGGCTTACAAACAATGTAAATACACATTTTAACACTTTTCCAAACAGTGAAAATATGATTTACAATTTTCAAAAACACCAAATTTTCTACATACATTTTTTCAAAAATAATACAACTGGTATTTACGCTTTTTAAAAACACCAAACCTGCTGCTATTTACAATTTTCAAAAACAGCAAACCTGTTATTTACTCTTTTCAAACAGCCAAACAGTTATTAACTTTTTTTTAACAACTTTAAAACTGCTATTTACCCTTTTCAAACACAGTGAAGCAGCGGTTTACGCTTTTCAAAAACAGTAAGTAACACTGTTGTTTCCCTTTTCAAACATGGTTCAACTCCAAATTACGCTTTCCAAATAGCAAAACAGCTATTTACACTCTTTCAAAATTAGCAAACAGCTATTTACATTCTTTCAAAATTAGCAAACAGCTATTTACACTCTTTCAAAATTAGCAAACAACTAGTTACACGTTTCAAAAGCAGCAAAACAGCTATTTACTCTTTTTCAAAAACATTAAATATGCTATTTACACATTTCAAAAAATAGTAAAACTGCTTTTAACTCTTTTTCAAAAAGGCATAGATTTGATACGCACCTTTTGTATAAAACCATGGGTAACGATTGATCGTTGGGACGACCGTCAAAACGACATTAAGCGAACTGCATAGGAATGATCTAGCTTTTAAGCGGGGACCGGACGTATGCCATAATGCTTCTCCACCCACGATAAGTAGGCCCGTCAGGAGCTATAATAGCAGGGGATAAAAATCCACAGAAAAAATTGGCAAACACTTTTCTGGTCCTCCCGCACAGTTATGTTTGACCGTAATAAGCTTTGACGTTAAACTAGGAGATGATTTTAAAACAATGCATTGACTTGACGTTGGCCTTCGGTACTTTGGGTTTAAATTTGGAACATTTTATGGCAATGACATTCCGGCCATCGGCAATTGACTGTCCACTGCACTGCACTGGTTGGCATTCCACGTAGTTTCTGGTCCTGTAAACTCTTGTACGGTGATCTGCATTAGCTCCTGGGTGTGCTTTTGATATTCATGTGAGTTCCATTTATTCATTGTGCAGTCGACCCACTCAACAGTCAGTGGATGAGTGACTGAGTGTCTGAATGATGGGCTCTTAAATAGGAAGTCGTTCACAAACATTACGAGCAATAAATTGGATCACTTTACACCGCTGCAGGGACTGAATAATTGGACAGTGTATGTAGAGCTAAATTGGGATGCTTCAAAAATTACGTCGTTAATCCGAGACCCATGGCTCCTGGAGAAAAAATGATTGTTCTTTTGGTCTGTTTTTAAAAAAGGCAAATAAGATTTCACCTTTTTTTTAAAAATGCGACATTATTTGTTACTATTTTTGGAAACGCCTATATCAAATTTTGTATTTTAACCTTTTCGAAATGGTAACACATCCAGTTTTATATCTTTTAGAAAGTGCTGATTTCTAATTTCAGCATTTTCGAAAGTGTTAATTATTGGTTTTGGTTGTTTTTGAAAATGCTAATTTCTAGTTTTGAATTTTGACATTTTTGAAATTGTCACTTACTAAGTTTTGCAATGTTTTGAAAACGCTAATTTCAAGTTGTGATCTTTCTTGAAAGTGCTAGTTACTTCTTGTGTGTTTTTGAAAATGCTAATTTCTAGTTTTGAATTTTGACGTTTTTGAAATTATCACTTACTAAGTTTTGCAATGTTTTGAAAACGCTAATTTCAAGTTGTGATCTTTTTTGAAAGTGCTAGTTACTACTTGTGTGTGTTTTTGAAAATGTTGAATTCTAGTTTTGACATTTTTGTAAAAGTTAATTTATGTATAGAGAATAAGCCCTTTTGTAAATCATTCTCTCCATGGTTTACCATTTCCGAACATCTAGGTATGCTAAAATAAAATGTCAATATATTTCAATTTCTACGTTTTTTGGCGCGTATGTTGTTTTTAAGTCATTATTGCATTTCACTTGATGCGATTTAGGAGGTAAGGTAATACAGTAGCGCGGCATATAATTAATTACGCTCCGTAGTCAACTTCCTAAAGCTAGTAGTGCCCAGAAAGTTTTTAGTTTTTGAAATAGCAATATTTGGAGCAGTTACATTAAACAGATGGAGAGATGGGAGGGATCTACAGAATAAAATAAAGAGGATGATGATATGAATTTAATTAAAATCACCCCAAAAAAAGTAAAATGAAGGGAGGAAGGGAGCCATTGGCTGGATTTTGAGTTTGGGAATTATTAGATGACAGGAGAGGGAAAGTTGGTGCGGCGGAACTTTTGTCGTTTAGTTTTTACTTTACTTTTTAGAACTTGATTCACTTTCCAGTTTCCAGAGATGCGGGAGGCAAAGTATAGTGCTGTATAGTGATGGCTATGCGTATATCTATAGCAGGTGGGCATCTTTAGTTTGCGTCTACAACCTCATTCGAAAAGACAATCCCGCGTCCTGTGCTGGTTGTAATAATCATAATCCCATCATTCATGCTAACTGCCACATTCCGTGTTTTAAAATAATTGAGTTTCCCTAAACATCATCGCATATGTTTACATCCTTCTATTATCACACCGTGCTGCTCTACAGAAGCAAGGAACCTCCCAAATATTACGTTACATTTTTTTTTTAGAAGCAGAAGATCAAAATCATAATTATAATCACAGCTGTGTGATCACTATTTAGTTTTTCCTGGAACAGAATTAAAAATAAATCCAATTATGGATAATGAATTTCCTTGTAGGTAATTAATCTTGGACGTTCATCATTGGAAGGGAATGAAAGAGGGAGATTGTAACAGAACCAGAACCACACTCAACATATTTAACTAAAATAATTACACAAGTAGCAGACTGATCAATATCGAAGACACGATCTTCCAATTAAATGCTCCACACTTGCAAGAGGTGCTATTTGTAATTATGTGCACACAAAAAATTTGGTCTTGAGCTCTTTTTTTGTTCCCTTAAATCTGGCCAGTCAATGCTATTCCTTGGGCATGTGGGATATTTTAAGGTAGGCGCAAATTATTTTTCAATGTGTAGACAACTACACTACTGTAGAAGAGGTACAGATCCGTTTTAGACACAAGTCTGCCTATAGATGTATCTTACGTGACCATGACGGACCAATGACAAAGAAAGCAACGGCGTTTGTTTTGCACTGCCAGCAGATTTTGTATGTACATAAATAATTGTCCACACATATAATACATTGCATCGGGATGACGCAGTTAGGGGCCTGGCAAATTTTAAGTCAAAATTTAAACGGCTGAAAAGGTGCAAAATCTGATAAATGCCTTTTGAAAAATTGCAAAACCTCATACAATACATTTTGAAAATGTTCAAAACCTGCAACTACATGGAAATGAATTTCAAAAAATGGCAAAACCTGATGTTTTCCTTTTAAAAAAGTGCATAACTAGATTGGTATGCTATTTTAAAAGTGCACAATCTGAAAATAACATTTCGAAAAGGTGCAAAACTTGAATTTAGTTGAGCCTGAAAGAAAGCGTATCAGTAATTCATCGTTACATTTCGCAGCTCCCTTCGTCCTAAGTTCATCGAGTAATTGAGTGCCATTTTAATTAATTGTATGCCTGCAGAGGATTGACAGATGCTCTCTGTCCATTGCATCATCCCATCCTTTCTAATGTTTCCGGTTGCATTTCGATCTCGTTCTCTGGTATTAAAGTTGAATTTCGTTTGTTTGCAAAAATTAAATTTGGCATGCAAAGGGAAAGAGATGAGGCAGAGTATTAGCAATAGTACATAATATACATATTATAATAAATATATTTAAAAACTTCCAACTCTACCTGAGCTGACTGTCATTCATTCATTCATATGGGTTTTTTTCTGGTTCTGGTAATAATATAAGTATAGCCTGACCGGCCGGAAATGTATTGGTCCAACAGCACACACAGTCATTCACAGAAATTCACCAATTATACTTTATTTTTGCAAAAGTGTCAACTCAACGTCGGCTACCTAACATTTAACAGACCATAAAATTTAAATTTAAATTAAAATTAAACCGGAAAGGAAAACGAGGGCAAGGATGTTCCTTACAAAATATAAAATATAGAGTAAAATATTTTGGCCATGTGGCTAACTAGTAAAATCAACTATTGTGCTTTCCAAAAATTCTAAAAGGTATTGATTATACTGCGGCTACAGAATTAAAACCAACCATAAGTATTGTATAGGATTTTGTAATGTTGAAAATCAGAGTAGTCGGCGTGTATGGTATAGCGTATAGTGTGGTAGCATCAGAATAATAATATTAATAATTGAAGCTGTAATTACAATGGTTGACAGGGAGCGTTTGCTGGTTGAAATGTGCTTAAAGTAATTACACACACTTAATTTTTAAATGAAGCAAGTATAGCCTTGAAAGAAGCTCCATAGCACAGCCAGCGTCATATAGAACATTTATGAAGCATCCGCATATCCTTTTTACCAGTCACCACCATTAACTATTAAACGTACAGACAGACGCCACAAATTCAATTAAAAGCTATGAATCACACACTTTAATATTTAAATCTGTGTCTATCTTATAGCAAAAATATTTCACGAACAATAATTCCTCTGCTGTAGGTAGAGCAAAAAATGCAGATTCTCTATAAGAAAGGCAAACTTATTATGAATTGATTACACACAAGAATTGGTTAAAACGGAGAATTTGTTTTTGAGCAGGTCTGCAAGTTTCCTGTTTTGCACATTCTCCGGACGTAAATATTTCGAAATAAATGAATAAAGATATTAAATTAAATTGCAGGATTGACTTTAGAATTGAATTTTATTTTGATTTTGAGCTTTATAAGCTCTTGCCGTTCCTTGGGTTTCTCAAGTTGTATTTATTGGACACGATTTTGCGAATCCTACCTTTTGCTTCCACATATTTCACAGGGACCAAGACAGCGGCAGTACGGGACGAGGAGATCAACACGAAATTACCACCGCAATGCTCCTAATTTATTCAAACTCGTAGCTGAAGAAGCAATTTTCGACGAATATGCCTCGCTTTGACTCTTAACCTCCGTCATTTAATAGACCACCAGAAGGATAAACAAGAGATGAGTTCGTACTATTGGCAGGCTGAAAGAAACATTAGAAATTACATCCTCTTTACGACTCTTTCCTCTCGTAAATTCAAAATGCAAACGGGAAATATTTACACAAAAATACTGAAATAAAATACAATTTTTCTAGTAACGTCAACAGAGCCCAACCCCACAGAAAGCCAAGCCCATCGTCATCCATGCAGCCCTGTCCTGTCATTCGAATTTAAATTTGAGATTGGTTTCAATTTTTAAAAATGAGACAAAAAAATCAACTTACAAATGGCATAAAACATTTTTTGCAGGTCAGGGCTTCATTTAAAAAATCAATTTCTAGAAGTGTGATTGTACTATATATTATTATTAGAGCCTCTTTTAATGTCATTGTGGTTCATTATAATAATTATTAATATTTCAAGCAAGCCCAACAACAATTAAAAATGTAAGCCAAAAAATTAGCAAATAAAAAAAACTCGTCGTAAGTAAGTTGATGGTAGAAATAAAGTTTTTTCTAGTCTTACTGTTAGTATCTCCATATTAATAACTTATTGCACATATTTATTAGACTAAATTAAAGGGAAAAGTTTGTGTGGAAGGAATCCAAGCTCGTCTTCCATTGTTTCGTGCCCTAATGTATGAACGAGTGGATAGCTAACAATAACAATGGCCCGAGATAACGTTGACTGGGCTGACGGGTAAAGAAATGCAAAATGAATTATAATTCACAACCGCCGGCCATTGTTTCAGAAATAAGCATGAAGATGATCACAGTGTGAGTTTTTGGAACAGAAAAAAAATAAGACTTGCTTTGACAAAAAAAGCCGTGGTTGCCCTTAACAATGAGGGGCTGTCCATATAATACGTCACAATTATATTGAGGTAGGCTTAATTATGTACTTACATGGAAGCTAATAAATCTGTGAAGAAAAAAGCATTGAATTAAATGGCCAAACTTTGTTCATTTTTTTGAAAATATGTAGGTCTGCAAAATTGATTTACTACTGTGCTCTGTGAGCTTTTGTATAGCTATTTTATGTAATTATTAAAATGAACAAAAAAGGGTTGTTTCGTCCCAATTCTTCTTTCTTATTAATTTACAGTTTCCTTTACACTCGGCTCTATACATTCTTTAAGCACATCTCTAATGAAGTTATGTGTCGAAGAAGCAATTTACAAAATTCTATGCCAAATAAATAAAAGAAGCTTACCTTTTATTACTACGGTGAATTTACGTGGAAATGGAAATGAATGCCACAAATAATTTCTAATCTATAGTAAAGTATTTATGTAAAAAATAAAAAATAAAGTATCGATAATGTAAGCGGATGTTATTACACTACAAATTAATACACAAAATGTTTAAAACGATAAAAATCTCATGAATATGGAGAAGCCCATGGAAAAAGGATTTAAGTAGGGTGGTAGGATTGGGTGCACACGCGTGGCTAAAATTCCTTGCAAATTAATTTTTTTCACGTAATTTATGACCGACTTTGATTTTGTTTTTTAATTTTCCTTCGGTATTGACGTCTTTCGATGCAGTGGATCAAATGCTATCAATTGTATGCATTATTTTGATTTACGAGTACTTACTCATTGTACTATATCTACTTCCATTACTAACCATTAATAAAAATAAAGAAAAACAAAATACAATATTCATCAATTCATGCTAATTCTCGGATTAATTTTTTACAACCTTGCTGTAGAAATAATATGGAACAGGGAGACTTTCAGATATTACATCGGAAAATAAAAACTTTATTTTGATTCCAAAATAATTATTATTGTAATCCCTTATAATACAGAGCGTGGCTGCATAATACAAAAATCAAAAGAAAAATATCGCCTTTCGCATTTTTAAAAAGTGCAAATGGTGCCTTTTGAATAATACTAATTGCAATTTGAAAAATGCTCTGGAAACTCTGGATGAATGAGTGAGGATGGAGCCAAAATTAAATGAGAAATTATGTAGTTCTTTCTGAGTGCATTAATAAATGGTTTTTGCTCGTTGAGTGGATTTCGTCTCATTTCCGTTCTGCAATCTGCTGCAGCGGGCCAAAGTGTCAGCGAACACTGATTCACGTTAAGTGCTTTGCATAAAGTAGACCCCGCTCACATCATTCTCACTCTCCACCGGAAGTTTTCCAAATCCAAAAAGTTGAGCAGAAATCCAACGGAGCAGAAGCAGTAGCAGAATATATTAATATATATAATAATAATATAAATATAGGATTGAATACTCACCAGGCTGCCTACGACAGCGGCGGCGATTTTTATGAGAAACGGGGACAAACTATAGGTGCTATATAGTAGGCATATCGCTGCCTAAAATTCAAAATGACGCTAACCCATTATTGCTTACTTGCGAAGTGAGCCGTATCCATGAAATATAACACCCAATACAATACCAGGGGCTATGCAAACGTTTTTAAATCCTTAATTTGTTTGTTTTTAAAAACTGTAAATCAATTATTCAAAGTTTTACATGCGCTTTGAAAAATAATAAAAATTCCGATCTGTATTTAATACAGATCATGCATCTTTTAAAAAACTGCAAAATCATGTTTTGTATGTTTTGAAAAGTGTAAATACAGATAATCCATGTTTTGAAAAGTGTTAACTGTTTAAAAATCTAGCAGAATTGTTTTTTTGCCATCTGACCCAGCAATAATGCAGAAATGTAAAATCCAAATCTAATCTGCGTCGAAAACGTAATCGATGTAGTAACCGTAATCCTAAAAAACGCTTTTGCCCAAGTTAAATGGTGAAACAGATTGTAAGAATTGCAGATAAATACCTCGATATTTTAAAATACCGTAATTGACCGAATAATCGCCGCGGCGATTATCCAAACTTTGAGCCTCAAACCCGGCGATTATTTGAGCCCCGGCGATTATGCGTTAATGTATAGAGCTTGTGAATGGTTTTGTGTGAAAACTATGAAAATCACAAAACTACTCCGCATTCCCAATCACTACAACTTAAATTGCTAAATCAGTGTTACATTACAATTTCAATTCATTTTTTTTCTCATTTTCTCACTTGGCTTATTTAGTTAGTGTGTGTAACTGCAAAAATAACTTAACACCAACGTGAACTCCGATAGGTCACTGCGTGATGAGAATTGTTTTTACAATCACTACTGGAATTGCAATTGTGAAACCAAAAAACGCAATTCACAATTTTTAAAATTCTATTTATGCAAAAATATGTAATTTTCAGATTACCTAGAAACAATATTGAAATTTTTAAAAACCAAAACCATCAGACGCTTTTCATTTCAACCAACTTAATTACATATATGTTACAAGTACCGGAATAAGATAATATTATTCATTTAAAACTAATAATGGTATAAAAGTATTTAAATATACGCCCTTTCCGCATAACGAAAATTATTGTTATAGGCAAGGAAGCCTAACTGCATGGGCTGCCAATGCGTTGGTGCATATTCCAAATAAGCGCCCCGGCGATTATTTGAGCCGCGGCGATTATTGAATATAGCATGTCTAGACCCCGGCAATTATTCGAGCTCCGGCGATTATTTGAGCCCCGGCGATAATTCGGTCAATTACGGTACATAAAAACTACAAAACGATCTCCCTCTTAATCCCTCCGTATCTCATTTCCTTTACACAGCACAGATGTGTCTTTCCACAAAAACATGGCCAGATCAATTAAACTTTATGACTGAGACTCCTTATCACAATAGCTATCATAATCGTAAAAATAAAAGTTGAAAAATCAAAAACTGAGCTTCTTCACTTCCAACAACCAGACAATCAGAGATAGCCGCATCCCAGAGCCCAAAGATCCACCACCATCCATTATCATCCGCCAGTCATAATAATAATTATTATCAATCTAGTCATCTCGTCCACACACAATCACAGCGCATAGCTCACAATCTATCGGTAATTGGTGCCTGTGGTAGTTTTCTTTGACTACATGCGTATACCTTAATTAAATTGATCATACAAAGCAAACCCATCCAACCTGCCCACCCTTTTATTATACATTGCGTCAAAACTCAAAACAAATATCAAGGAAAATGAAATGAAAGGTGAAATACCATTCTGTGGGAAGGACAGTTAAAATCGAAGAAGATTTTATGAGCTTGTAAAAATTATACGTACTTTACGCATACGAGCTACAACAATAACATGGAGCAACTAACTAACTTTTTTGGGGGATGTCCACAAATTACATACGTAGGGGGATTTCAAGCAATATCTTTGTGATGCGCTGTTTTTCATTATTATTGGTGGACCTAATTTATGAACTGCCCCAGGGTACTTTATTATACGTACGCATACGATCCTCTCGTTTTAAAGTTAAATATTGCGTAACTCTGTTACAAGGGTAGCTTGGCATCTCTAATGAAGGTGCAGGTACTTGTGTTAGTTGGTATTAATTATGATCATTATTATGCTCGCAAGGATCCTGGCTTAAACTGATTTAGAAGCAACTTGCCGACTAGTAATTATTGAAAGTTTGAAAGCAAGGTCACACATATCTGGATACAGAAAGTAACAGGTTGCAAAGGCGATTTTGCACCCTTTTAAAACATGCCAATAGCTCATAATTCATCTTTCCAAAAAACTGTTGCTTGTGAATTGAGCAGCTTTCAAAAACTTTCGAAAACTTTAAAAATGGTTTAATAATTCATTCCGGTGACATTCTTTTGAAAAGAATGGCACCGGTAAGTTATTGTACCTTTTCAAAAACTTTTAATACAGCTTTTTAAACCTTTATAAAAGAATGTAAATATGGCATTTGACACGTTTCTAAAAATATATCTAATAGCTCATTTCGAACGTTTTCAATAGAATGTAAATGGTAGTTTTTGCATCTTTCCAAAAATATGTAAATAGGACATTTTGTACCTTTCCAAAACCTTTTAATTACATAGAACCTTGTTGCACTTTCCCCATCGATTACTAGGTGGCGTCAACCCTTTTTAATACCGCATAAAAAGTTGCATTTGCACCATTTTGAAAACGTTGCGTCGGACAAGCATCATTTCGCCTTCAAGAATTTTTAAAGATACGTCCTTTCGACCCTTAAGACTGTAGAACATTGATAAATATAATCCCTGTGGGGATGCAATGCAATGGTTTAAATCTGCATTGCCTTTAGTATCTCAGGGCCAGTCACAAATTAGCTTGTTATGTACTCCTATTATGAATTTGAGAATTGAAAGCTTGAATGCAGGGAAGCTACACAGCGACGCTAGTGATTGAGCTGACAAGGGGGCGGTCATAAATCACGTTCTAGCTTCTTTCAAGCACTGTGCTACCCAAACGTATAGCCTGCCATTCAAGTTCACGTGATGCTCCATAGAATGTAGTAGTGTAATTTATGACTGCCTCCCTCCCAGAGTAACTCAATAGTTTTTGTTGTGTATTTTTTACGACTGCGATTACTGTCTCCTGCAGATGATAGCCAAAGAGCAATAAAATGAAGCGAGACTATTTGCCAACAAAATATTTGTGAGCAGTTCCTTAATTTATGCCGCATTGTCGTTTTTTGACTGAAATCGAAGTGTGTGTGTGTGTGTGCGATTATTGGTTTGACTTGACTTGTCTCTCAGCTTTTGTAGCCGCTTGACGCTCACTTGGACTTGACATGTGTTTCATCTTCCACATTAATTTTCCCAAAGCCATCACACACTCACCTCCGGCTTTACATTTACACACACACTCTCCACTCGCTCACCAATTCATTACTTTTACCTGCCACGCTCAAGGTCACCTGTCCCATCCCAAATCATTACTACTGCCATTCAGCTCACACACACACAAAAACGCAGGAATTATTGCTTACACAGTTAACAGTAGTGTCTGGGCTCTTCCTCTTAGTTTTAGTGGATTTCAAAATATCTACCAGTCTGTACCTTTTTACCCTTCTAGAAAGTGTAGCACAAAATTTTTGTCTCGTTTAACCTTTTCGAAACTGCAAAATATCTAGCTTTTCACCTTTTTGAAAATGCTGAACTTTAGTTTTGACTTTTTTGAAAATAATAATTTCTAGTTTTGACCCTTTTGAAAATATTATATTCTAGTTTTGACCTTTTTGAAAAGTGTAATTTACTAGTGTTTATCATTTTGAAAATGTTAATTACAACTTTTGAACTTTTTGAAGGTGTTCTTTACTAGTTTTAATCTAATTGAAAAGTGTTAATTTCTAGTTTTGACCTTTTTGAAAATGTTGATTTCTAGCTTTTTACCTTTTTGCAAATGTCGATTTTATAGTTTTAAGCTTTTTGGAAATGTTAATTTCTAGTTTTAAGCTTTTTGAAGATGTTAAATTCCAGTTTTGACATTTTTGAAAATGCTGAATTCCAGTTTTGACCTTTTTGAAAGCGCTCGTAACTATAAAGTTTTAATGTTTCAGAAAATGTTGATTTCTAGTTGTGACCATTTTGAAAGCGTTAATTAAAAGTTTTGACCTTTTCGACAATTTGACAAGGTTAAATTCTAGTTTTTAACTTTTGGAAATACATAATTTTTAGTTTTGGCTTTTTTGTAAACGCTAATTTGTAGTTTAACACTAGGCAACTTCATGGTTTGCCAGTGTCGAATAGGAAAATGAAAAATGTTCTATTTTCACCATGCCAAGGCTGCAGCAGGGAGTTAATGAACCCGAGTCCATGGAGTTGGAGTTACTAATTGAAAATGAAAAGGATGAGGTGTGAATTAATTCCAATAGAATTAGATCTGAATTCCAATTTCACGTCCAGACTGCACAATAAATCTCTGCAAACACTGTGTAAAGGGTAGTGCAAATAAATATGTACGTGAGGCAGAGTCCATTTCCGCCTTGTTCTTCACGCTTGTGCAAGCTCCAATAATTACGAGACACAACAGACTCAGAACAATGCGGACAGCAGAGAGCAGCAACAACGGAGAAAACAGTTGAAAAAAAACGGCAGCGGTATCCCTCTCTCTCTGCTACTGTACTCTAAAGAAGCACCCAAAACCAACGGGACTGGACCACTAAATACTAGCAAAAAATTCTTCAATGGACTCGCATGATAATAGAAAAAAATACTAAACAAAATCTAAAATCGAATTAAAGTTGTAAAATAAAAAAATAAGCATGTCATTTATGCAAGGATCGAATACATTTTTTACAACTTGTTTTTTTCTCTCTTTTTTTTGTGGATGCCGCTATTTATTGACTGATTGAATTATTCCAACTCGTTGAATTTCACAGAAATATATTAGCATGCACTTCTTTTCCTCGTTGCTTCTCTGTCAATTCCATCTTCCATCCTATTTTATTTTCCATTTCAACTCTACCGTGCATTTGCTCCCTTCTTGCACCGGCTCCGTCCATAAATGATGTCAAAAAAGAACCCCTATTTTGTACCTCCCAGTTCCCCTCTTTTTTTTAGAACGTAATTTATCAGCCGCCCCTTAAGTACCGATCTATTGTATTATTTACCCCCGTCACTTCCAGGCTTCCGTTGTATCTGTTAATTCGATACTCAAGTATTGAATGGAAATGTAAATATATGTGCATTTGCGTATTCAGATTCACTCACAGCTAGACTTGCTAGACAGATCAACATTGAAGATTCACGTGGGTATATGTAGGTTTACTTATAGTTCTTTTTTCTTCAACAAAAAATCAAGTAGTAATTCTGTCACGAGTACAATGAGATTCCAAATGAAAAAAAATAAGGAAAATACAACGATTTCTGTAACAAAAAAGAAGATGTCAGGCACGAGATTATAGAAAGAAAAGCGACCGTAATGATAACGAATGTTCAGTGTGTTGTATGTGTATGCAAGGAAAAAATACTAAATAATAATAATAAAAAAAGATGAGTTACTAAAAACGACAAGAGCTTATTGCACTCTGTCCCTCCCCATGCATGGAAGAGAGAGAAAGACAAGGGCGAAAAATAAGTATAAACCCTTCCGTCCAGATGATACAATAACCATGGATACAGGAAATCAATGGGAGCTACATACGTTCATGTAATCTCTGGTGAATATGATTCCAATTTTAAATCCAAAATACAAAAAAAAAATAGTGAAAATCCCAATATAAAACCTTCTGGTTTTTTGGCTATGCCTGGTCCTATGTACATAGAGACTTTTGCTTTTTGGTCTGGAACTACTTTACTATATACGACTGGTCCTGGTCTAGTTCTGGTTCTGGCTCTGGTATGAATTATTATTACAGTCAATTGTTAAGTAACACAGAGATGAAGAAAAAAACGAAGAACTCAAGTAGAGAAGAAGCAGCAGCAGTGCAGTGGAGTAGCAGATAGATTTTTGTAGACGATGAAGGAAAAAAGAAGAGAAAAAAATGGTTTCAAGAAAAAAGTTAATGCCCGGGTCCGGGTCGAGAGAGCGAGTGAGTGAGTGAGGCTGAGCGTGATCCCCGTGGCAGAGCTTCTATTCACCACCAGTCAGAGGCGTCAGTCAGAGACCGAGGCATATCGTCACTCTAACTGCAAAATGTCCGTCCAAGAAGTGAATTATCCACGAATCCGTTATTGTAAGCAGTTTTTTAAAAAACTTCGTAAAACTTTGCTGAAAAGTGACTGTTAAGCTATTCCACAATGGCCTGCGAAACCATGAATAGAATGCTGAAAAGTGCCCAACTCTACAAATTACCTTTTTCAAAATAATTTAAACTAGTAAATAAAACTTTTCAAAAAGGTCAAAACTAGAAATTAACACTTCACAAAAAGGTCAAAGCTAGTAATTACCATTTTCAAAATGATTGAAACTAGAAATTACCACTTCTCACAAAGGTCAAAAGTAGTAATTAACACTTTTCAAAAAGGTCAAAACTAGAAATTAACATTTTTCAAAACACTCAAAACTAGAAATTAACACTTTTCAAAAAGGTCAAAACTAGAAATTAACACTTTTCAAAAAGGTGTACTAGAAACTACTAGAAAAAAACACCTCTCTAAAATGTCAAAAGTAGTAATTAACATTTTCAAAATGATCAAAACTAGTAAATAACACTATTCAGAATGTATAAAACAAGATATTGATATACATATTCGAAAACATTCCAAATTATTGAACAAGGCCAGATCTTCTGCAAAGTAGCATTTCTGAAACAAGCAAATGTAGTAATTAGCCATTTGAAAATGGCCAAAACAAGAAACTGGCAATTTTGAAGAGGTGCAAAACTAGAAATATTACCATTAAACAAAGGTTATATTCCGAGTTGCAGATTATCACTGGCCAACGTACCCTACCAATATAGCGTAATACTAGAGACGCCTCTGTGTGTCTGCTATGCTTTGGTGGTTTTTTTTCCTCTATTGAGTAGTAGAACTACGACTAGTCTTCCTTCCTCCACGTCCATGTTTGGGATTCGGAAATTCGGAATGAAATGAAAGCAAGTGTGTACAAGCCATGGACTGGGACGAGGACGAGCGGAAAGAGACGTTCACGGACCGGGCTTCCCTCACACAGACTCCAGTCATAATGGAGTGGACGCCGTAGTAGCCAAGAAACCCAAAGACCAACAACTAAACTCACATCCCAACATTTAGACACGTAGATACACTTTTATGCACGGATCTGGACGTGTGTTTGGTGGATGTTCGAGATGTAAAGCAGCACAACTACAAACTACGATCATTAAGTATGACCATCCAAACATCCACACAGCATCCACTACAGGGGGGCTTTCCAAAGATTAAGTCACACTACTTGCACTAACGATTTAGTAAAAAAAAGAAGGCCACTACTGCTTACTGTACAGTCAGTGTGTCCATTTCAAAAGTGACATTTCGAAACGGTAATATACCCAGTTTTATACCCTTTTGAAAACGCTGATTTCTCGTTTCGACCTTTTTTGAAAGTTTAAGTGCTAATTTGTAAGTTTGGTCTTTTTTGAAAGTGTTAACTATTACTAGTCGTAAATGTTTTTTAAAAAGTTAATTTCTAGTTTTGACATTTTTTGAAAGTGTAAATGCTAATTTTTAGATTAGGTCTGTTTTGAAAGTGTTAATTACTAGTCGTGAATGTTTTTAAAAAAGTTAATTTCTAGTTTTGACATTTTTTGAAAAGTTAATTTGCTGAAAGTTAAATGAGCACTTTTCTAAAACAGTCTATCCGTGGTTTCCCAGTTCCGAATAGGTTAAAAGTATTCAAACTCTTGGAAATAAAAATAGTTTTTTGTTTGGCAGACGGGGGAAAACAATGATTCCAAAATACTTGATGAACCAAGACGTGTTATTTTGAAGGGATTTCGATGGTAAAAAAATAGTCTTTAAAAAAATGTGTAATAACTGAAAGGCCCCTCCAGGTCCATTGCACTACTACTACTCCGGCTTTAGAAATACTGGGAGTTAAGTACATGATGAAGATAGGAAAATCGATTCCTCGGTTTTCCGTTCAACCCATGAGCATGAGACGGAGGGTGGGGAAGGAGAGGCTGCTTGGGCTTTGCATAAATTACCCCCCGAAGAAGAAGAAGGGCTCCCACTTGAGCTAGTGCTATACAAATACTACTGTCTTTAGCGGGGGAGGGGGAACATTAATAAAAAAGTAGAGAAAACTCTATTTATGGACAACCCCTGAACGGAACCGGCTTCTTTCTTTCTCTCTTTCTCTTCATATTTATTACCGCTCTCTTCCCATTCCATCTCGTAATGCTTATAGTCACAGAGACAGAGATACAACTCCTGCATCCGGGGCCCTTCAACTATTACCTCATCAAGCAACTGGGATTTGTACGAAATTTTAGTTTTTTCTTTAGACATTAATTTGCATACTAATCTTTCCTCTTTTTTTCCAAGAAAGGTCACCGTTTAAACTATTTTTAGCTTTTCTGTAATTTCGTTTGCATTCTGCATTTTTTCAAAAAACATCCCTTTTTGTGTTTTTTTAAACCTCACCTTTGCACATTTTTACAAGGTATCTTCGCGTTCGACTATTTTTATAGTTACATCCCTTCTGTCCCTTTTAAAACGTTAATATGTTTTTTGAGCCTTTTAAAAAGCTAAAGCAAAGGCCTTTTTGAAAAAAGATTAAAAGAAACATCATTTTGCTGCTTTTAGAAATTGCAGGCTGACAAACACTGCACTGTATTACACGACCATCAATAGGTAGTGAGCTTGAGCCAAGAGATGCCGTCTAGAACACTTTGAATCTTCCAATTCCAAAAGTAAAATACCTCCAAAAAGTAAAAAGTCCAAACCAAATTGAGAAAGACAAAAGCGCCTATACCCTTGCCTATAGGCATAATGTATCCAGTTCAAGCGCCTGTATAGCATAAACACTATAGCCAATAGCCTTATAGGGCACTAATATGTATGAAGTACAAAGACACCCTCATCTTCATTTCATAGTTGATATCATAAGATACGAATACTTACAACTATTACGACATTTCCACAATTTACATGCTCAGAATCTACAAAGGGCCCTTTCACTTATTACCTTCACA
>JAQFZC010001964.1:0-25722 GCA_034695205.1 Dicyrtoma fusca | reverse complement strand
AAAGGGTCTTTTTGTTGCTGGAGCTCGTCTACTCTTTAGAAAGGGTCTATCGACTTTTCAAGCCATATGCTGTTACATACTACAATGCACTTTTAAACTTCCATGAGGTCAACAAATGCGCAATGTAATTTCTGCATTAATCATTTGTTTTAAACTTTGGCTCCCATGCCTAGTTTCATATTACATGGAATTCTTTGGATTGGAGACTGCATAGAAGCTAAACAAATAACAAAGTGCATATTTTAAGGGAATATTTAATAGCATTTATAAATTGATACTTTAGATAACTTGAAGTAGAATTGTTTTTACTCAAACCCAAAGCAAACTGTGGCAAACTAGGTATGCTGTTTTGTCACCTACAGCATCACCAATAAGAGCATCTCAAACTTAAATAAATAAATATCTCCCTTTATGTGTTTAGCAACCATCCATTGCACGAGCTTACAGATAAATTAGAACCGCGGTCAGTAACAGTGAGGAATACAACCAAATATTGGTTATGGAATAATAGATGAGGATAAAATTTCCCCGATCAAAACAGTGGAGCTCCGGGTACTAAATTGCCAATACGGATCCGGATCATAAAAAGGAAAAAGTGTAATTAAGTCATGTGCAAGGAGAAATGGCTCTTGTCATATCTTCACGTTCTCCAGAACTGAAGATTTTTATGAGATACGCCTTTACGAGCCCTCTGTATATACCTAGACAGTATAAGATCCCACGGAGGCATATTTTAAGCCTTTCATTTCTATAGTGACTACGTCACTCCGCACAATATTTTATCCCACATCTTTTACTGCATATTAGTCCTTTACAACCTTTCCAGAAGAATTTCCACCATGAAATTTCAACATTTATTGCTTCCATCACCATCCCTTCCTCATGTCTCACGGAGAAAGCAGTGATAGATTCATCCTGTACTTTCACAGCCGTAATCAATGGGCATAGGCTCTGCGTGGCCAGCAGTTCGGTGACAGTCAATGGATGACCTTTACTACAGATACAAATATAAATAAACCCACAATTCTCCCAGCATTTCTGATGGATGCAAAATTGATTTTAAATTCATTTGCGGTTAGTCGACCCTGGATGCATGCTTCTGCTGATGTTTCATTTAGTCAGCAGAGCACATCTGATGAAAAATAAGCTTGTACGCATGCAGTTAATATAAACCCAATACATTTTGTTTATGGTGACGCTGAAGGATCAGGTGAGATGGGGGACGGTAGACGCAGTGCTCTAAGTAACCAAGACACACGCTCTTTGAGAGACAAATCATGATTTTCCGGAAGACCTAATTTACAAAAATAACCTTGGTTGCCGTCCCAAACTACGCATCTATTGTATAAATAAGGCTTTGAATAATCCTTTAAAAGCCAAGGGTTGGAGAAAGCATAAGCTGCAATGTTTTGTAGAAACAATCTCAAGAAAGTGGCGGAGTGTGAGCAGATGTGTTGGTCAGTTTATTAGTAGGGAAGGATGATGGGGTCGTGGTCTATGGTCGTTTTTGTATTTGGCATTCCACAGTAGTTTCATTGCGGACAAAAGACAAATAATTCCAACCACAACAGGGAAAATTTATGAGATGCCTTCCCAACGTTCCGTTTACCCAAAGCATAAAGAAAGCTCAGGTTCTTATACTCGTAGTTTGCACTTGTACTCAGTAGGGATCTTTTCGTGGTTTTTCCAATGAGCTCTGCCTCTTGCATGTGCGCAACTAGTAGTAGTTACAGTTGTGCCGACTCAGCCAGCACCACACTACTGCTCCTGATTGCGTGAGGAAATGTGTGGAATAAAAATCCGTCCGCCAAATTATGCTTTTATAAATTACTTTGGATTTTCCTTTCCCCGTTTGATCCATTTTGTCGTTTAGAAATAACCCTGTAGGATTTGTATTACATGCATTTACAGTGCAATGCAGCCGATTCATTCATTCGATTCACCCTGTGCGCTGTTACGACTTGTATTGGGTTCCTATATTGTTTGTTTAACCTTCAAAATTATATCGACTGTTACTGTGATCTAATGTATTTGATTGAATTTGCTTGATATTAATAAAAACACTAACTAACTAACTAACTAAAAACAAAAACAAAAAAAAAACAAATTGTGTTGACAATGCTTTTGCGAATACCAGATGCAAAAAAAATGTTTTTATACCAGATTAATACCTACATATAAGTATACACTTGATAATGTGTACAGAAACTGTTCACTACTGCTATAGTTATATACATATGTGTTTAAAAATGTACTGTCATTTAAATTATGATCCATTCTGAGCTTGAATATTCAAATTCCCAACCACCACCCCACAGTAGCAGCACACCTACATGAGAGATTCCGAGCCATGGACGCATTCAGGCGTTAATACAGCCGTTAATTAAATAATTAACATAGCGCCGTTTGCCTTAGTGCCTGCGTAGATAGGTAGGTCGGAAGACATGCGTCACATCCACATGGCATCTACCTTGCGAGGCTATAAAAATTACATGCTTCCAAAAGTTGTCCCTGTACAGTGCACACACACATAGGCAGTCAGCCTGGCTGGTGCTAAAGATTTGTCGAAAATTATTGGAGCAATTTACAACATTAATAAATCTTGTGTTTATGGTTATGGGTTCCAGATACCGTTGTGTTTGGCTGGAGCAAATACTCAAGGCTTGTCTCCAAGTCTCCCCTTTCTTTCCTCCAATTTTAAACGGAGCACACGTAGTACACCTAGGCATGTATGCTCGTAGAATGAGGGAGGGGGACGGTGTGGGTTGCGTAATGCGTATCACTAGGCCTATCAGTCGCCGTTCGTATACTTGTGTAGCAGTAGTAATAGTAGAGCAATGCTTTTAATGGTGATGTAAAGGTTTATCAGCAGAGGACAGACAAAGCTCTGGTACTTCTAGGTGTTCAATAGTCAACCTTTACTCCTTCCATTGACCTTTGAGTGGGGACACTAAAAATCCTTTCACGCACACGCTCACACATCACACCAATACTGATAGCCGTACACCTATGACTTTCCATTTTCGAAGAAGAATTACCCCTGACAATATATGTAGACGTGTATCAAGGACACGGCTGAGAGCCGAAAGTATAAAGATAGCTACAGTACAAGAGGCCAACTAATTAAAATAAAATTCGCAATAGAAATACCTAGTCTCTAGTGTAAATCTCAACTGTTGAAGGAGACTGCAAATTGAGTGCTCGTACATCTTTACTTATCATATCTGTAGAATCAAAATCTGCTTACAATTCAAGCCGGGCGCCTGTCTTAGCCCGTGCGCCGTCTACTTGTGCACCTTGGAGAGGGATCGTAATTATTCATGACAATATAAAACACTGACGAGCAAACAAGGCAAGAATAAAAATGAGTTGTAACAACAGAGAATTACTCCTTCTGACTGATTAGCTATTTAAACTTACTCAAACGAGAGTGGGATAAATTCCTAATGAAATATAAGCAAAGTCCATGTAGTCATTTGTACTGAAGATGCATGCGTCTGTCCATGTCAGAAGTGGTGGAAGTTGGTGGGATTTGTGTGCTGGACTGACTAGTGAGAGTGTGAGAGTGCTGTAATGAAGTTATGATAGAAGTTAAATTAGACTTGCATCATTGACAAGTTAAACTACCTGCATTTTTAACTTTTGAAAAACTACTCTTGTCCGGAGCTGAAAGGCGCTCGCACATCACAGCAGATTTCCCTCCCCTCTAAATTATTTTGAAATAAACGAGCTCCGCTATAGTCAACACGAACCTGAGGCTCCCAGCCCAGCCATCACCGACATACATGTACGCAGATTCCAATGGGCCCTACATACTAATATCCATTTGGAAGACGTAATGCGTGTGTTTTGCTCCCGTCGTGCATACTTTTGACTATCCCATAACGAAACATTAACGAGCATATGAAGCGGCGCCACGGGCACCATACTCATCTTCTCCAAGAACCCGCCTGGCGCCTACTTACTGCTGATATGAGACTTAAACTCGACACAATGCAATGCAAAATGCAGGATTCCATATTCTCCCTTTCATCACTCGCCTGGGTTCGAACCGCAAAAAGCAAATCTAGGCAAACAACCTGTTCTTTATGTAGATATTATAAACCTCAGATGCACATTATAGCCTGAATGAACTGTTTCCTCCGAGCATTTTTCTATAGTTGGGTAGTTTCCTTTATTGTGTAAAGTGTTTTATCCACTCTAAAAATATGGAGTGCTGGGCTAGAAATCTCCTGGCAAATAATCTTGCATCGTTCGGTCGGAAAATATTGAAAGCTTACGTGAAAGGATGGAGTAAATATTTTAGTATTTTCCCCCATACAAACATCCCTGTATCACTTTTATACCCAAACAGCATCCTTGACCTGGAGAATATTTGACTATACATGGACTGGCATAGGCACACTCCACTGCATGGGATACCATGCATTTTGCCAAGACATGAAATAAGAGCTTAAATAGACTCCACGTCAGTAATAGGATGATAAGTGAAACGTTCCTCTGTAAGATTTTCCATTATGACTTTAAAAATGCGTGTATCATATTCATAAATCTGGGGCTTAGTGGGTCCGGGGATGAGGAGGAGGAGGAGAGAGGCTCTCCAAAGGGAAGAGACAAAGAGACTAGATAATATATTGTGTCATCCTGGTCAACATATGTAGCGAGTAGTTCTCGTGACAGAACGACAAGCAAAGACGACAAGTAGGGAACAAAGTACACAAACGGAGCTATGTATCAGGGAAAAGGAACTGCTCGAGTAGTTTGTGTAGAATTTGGCCTTATTAAAGCCACTCACTCCCAACCATCAACAAGATGGGAGAGAACCAAAGGAAAAACACCGACTAGTGAGATCTGCTATACATGTACAGGCGTATGTATGTATGTATGTATGTATGTATGTATGTACGACCATGGATATACACGTGTAGTAGACACCTTACCTACATATAAGGCATCGGATAGCCAAGGGGCTTTTCAATTATGAGGCCATAGGAACAGTTTTTTCAAATAATGCGCAAATGCCATGTTTTGAACATTTTTACAACCTAGATTAAAATCTTGACGTATGTACAATTCGAAAAATGCTAATATATTGTTTTACACCTTTTTAAAATGCTAAAATCATTAATAATTGCAATTTTGAAAAATGCTATATTATTGGCAAGCATCTTTTCAAAATGCTAAATTATTGCTAAACACCTCCTTTTAAAAATGTTAAAACCATTAGTTGCACTTTTGAAAAAGGCTAAATCAATGTTAAGCACCTGTTCAAAATGTCAAAATCATTAATCACACTGTTTAAAAATGCTAAATTATCGATTAGCACCTTTTCCGGATGTTCCAATCCAGACTTCACTTCTTTTAGAACAGCTGTCTGCTTCAAATATTACGAGGTCACATTTGCAAGGCTCCCCATTGGGATGTGCAACAGTATCTTGAGATATTCCAAACTCGTTTTCCTTGTTCTTCCCATGTACTTACGTTAGCAAGGAGGACTTCTTCCTTAAAACATCACTGTGCCCATAAATCCCATTGAACATGCCTTCGTACATGTCCATGAGCTGCACTACATACGATTATTATTTTTATTATTATTATACGTCTCATGTGTTCGCTGTGGATTTTGAAGTTAGTGGTTATACGGCGGTGGCGTCATTAATATAAACATTGCGAGAGAGAGAGAGAGAGTACGCGTAGGCGGACGACAGTTGATCGGGAAAACCGAGAAGTGTTTTCACACAATGTAGCAATGCACTAGGGAACATACACGCCATCCAACATGACAACTTTACCCAAAAATGCTTTCCATGAAGGCACAAGAGATATATGACTATTTTAGATCCAAATAAGCCATCAACTCTTTTTTTCAAAGGCCTTTATTCAAAGGATGAATGCAAGGGAGAAAACTATCTTAGAACGCCCACGCTCAAATGTAAGAGTGCGATGGATATATATATATAGGAATGCATGGGTCTATGCATGGTTAGGAATTGATGTAGTTCTGTTGCTGCGTGAATTTTGTGTTTTGTGTGGCTTTTCTGCATTTCGAAAATTCGAAAACATATAGCAAACAAGAAGAATACTCTTGAGTCTAAGTTACTTTTCTCTTTCTCTCTCTCTCTCTCTTTTTCTGAAATCATGAAGGATGTTAGAGTATAATTTTTCCATGTGAATGTGTGTTGCTGCACGCGTCCTTTATGAATATAATACAGAGTAGAGTCTCGGAACCACACAAGGAAGAAATGCCACATTTCATTGGCAAAGTGAGCAGTGAGCTGACGGCAAGTCTGCCAGGAAAAAAACAAGCTTCTTTTCTTCCTCGAGCCATTTTTCTCCTTTTTCTCTCTTCCCGCTCTCTTTGCCCCATTTCCAGTGTCCATCAAAAACTAGTCAGTCACAACAAGGGAATGTAACAAATTACAAGGATCCCATCGCATTCCAGCCCAACGTCCGTATAGCATCTCTGTACGTGGCTACATATGAATATGGGATGTAGCGGAGAGGGGAAGGAGGGAAAAATTGACCGAATTATTCTGGAGTATAGAGGGCCAGGAGCATTAGAATTGAGAGTGAGAGCGTGTTTCCATTTCAAGTCTGTCCAGAAGCTTCTTTTCTTGAATTATACTTTCCGACCACTGTGTATTTATTATTCCACGCTTTAGGATCAACTTGTCCAAAAAAAATATACTGAAAACCTTTCCTTGTTCTCCACCCTCATCATTCCTCCCTTTCTACTTGTACGTATACGCACTCATTCAAAGTCAAAGTCATGAAGTTGCGCAAACAAGAGCCAGCCAAGTCCCGCACACCACATACTTACGTTTCACTTGTGAGAGAAAACATTTTTCTCACATCAGCTTGAATTGAATGCATCATTAAGTTGGGCCCCACACACCTTCCTCTCCCAAATCCCGCCAGCAAGATTCAATGGATACAAAAAATACTTTTAAAATATTACTCTCAAGCACCCGCAAGGAAACTAAGCAGTTTGGTTTTGATTTCCGTTTGCAATCCTTTCATTTGCGTCTCATATGCTACAGTATGTGCGCTGCAGTAAGGATGATAAAAACTATTAATCATTCCTGTACTGCTTTGAGTATCTGCAGATCTAGTTCAAATTGGAATTAGATCCTTTATCTTTCGTCTTGTTTTACATGTTGCTTCTAAATTAGGAGCTAAAAAATGCAGAAACCCATTGTATTTTTAATTCCAGCTTTTCCCGAGTCAACACCAGCCATCACGATGCAAAAGCAGTCGTACTCCGTGGGAGACTTGGTAGAAGCAAATTGTACGTCATATCGCTCAAAACCTCCCGCGATTCTAACATGGCATATTAATTCGGAGCCGGTGAGTTAAATTTTTTTAACGATTTACAATTAGCAAATGCGTAGAATCTTCTTCAAGCTGCCGAGGATGGTACTGGGAAGTGGGTAATTATCTATGTATGTATGTCCCGAAGACCGTACAGTCATAATGACATGGCGGGGTTGAAGTGGACGGGGATTGGGAAGGGAATATTTTTATGGTACTGACAATTGAGTCGTTTAGACTTTAACGAAGGAATTGGTGGGGTTTTAAAGGTAAAGACAGACTATTTGGTGCCACCCGGAGGGAAGAGGATAAGAGAGAATGCCACGGAAACTTCTCTGTTGGGTTTGAGTTTCAAGCTTCGTCCACATGATTTCCATCATGGTCGCGCGACCCTAACATGTACCGCTAGAATCGCTGACTATTATCACAAGTCCTCGAACGTAACTATTTCAGAGGCCGATAAGCCTAAACTTTCTTCCGTAGTCGATAACAACTCATCCTCCGGCTCCAGCAGCAAATCCAGAGCTAAGAATTCCGGTAAGATTTTTTCACAACCTCTATGAAAAGTAGGTGTAACTACTACCATTGTAGTATGTGTGCCCTATATGTACATACAGTGGTATCCCACCATACCATTGAATTTGCTTACCTTTGTAAATGCAAGAAAATGCTTCAGTTAAACGGCCAAAAACAATCCAACTTTTAAAAAGCGGCACTTTATTCCTATTCGCAGTCACATTTACATCTTTTTTGTATTTTACTTATGCATTTGGCAGTACATTTCTAAACGCAAATTTTACTTTAAAATCCTTGTAACTTTTTATCGTGTTAAATTAAACTTCATTAATTAATTATTTTACGACATTTCGTCACTTGTAAACATTTGCTTAACTACAGCACACAAAACGAATTATTCATACCGTGGTTGATGGTTAGTTGCTGAATTACTTTTCAAGTACATATGCATTTTCAGTATAATTATTTTAAGTAGAAAATTGGTATTTTAACTATTTTAAGTGACGCCGTCGGTTGCATGATTTCTGCCTTGATAGGAGTGCTTGTGTGCTTACATTTCAAATATTATTTCTACAGTAATTAATGTGCTTAGTATTTTTTACACATTTGAAAGAATTCACAACGGCAAAATCTCAGATGACTTATATACGAAGAGCCCCATGCTCAACACACCGTCCACGAGTTTCGCTCACGGATGAATGAATTCATTAGCATTTGCGTACAGCACTGTTAGCATATTATATTTCAGTATAATCTTCTTCATTGCTTTTGAAAGTGATAAAGAATAGACGGCAAAACTACCACAACCACCGCTCTCAAGTTATTCTAGTAATAATAAAATATGAAATCTCTTCCCAAAAAGTTTCATTTAAAAATCTCAAAGGGCATTTAAGATAAGACTAAATGTCTCAAGTAGCTACATAACTCATTTCCGTGTACACTCGGAGAATTAAGGTGGGACACACACACACACACTCTATCAAATTATATTGCCACAGAATCAGACACTGATGCGGTGTAAGCTTTATTACAGATAATTATAGCGATTGAGGTGTTTATGGAATCTCGGCGAGTAGCAGGATGCTCGTAGCATATATTAAGTAGAGGTTTGTCATATCAAAGGATTTGCATTTAGCTATTGCTTTAATGCTCATTCATTGCAATCCTATGCAAAAACTACGGAGGAGCCTGGCATACATAGACTGGGTTAGTATTTCCGCTATTGTTGTGTTTCTGTATTCTGTTACATACATAATACACGAAATGCTTGTAATTAATTTGTAGAAACCTACCTACCTATGCATTAATGTAAAACAAACGTGCAAAATCCACTTTTTTGAAATTTCAACACATTTTTTTGTAAAATCACAAGTTGCCGCCAGAATTCACTATAGGCAGTAGTATTAGTAAGTTATTATAGTAATGCTGCTAGTGCTGTAGGGCAGCTTTTACCTTAACACACCTGCCAAAATATAACTGAGTTTGTATTTCCGAAATTTGATTTCATAACCCAGATTACAAACTTTTCCGTTTCTGTCAAATTGACCCAAATACACAACTCACTGCCTTTTACCACAAATCTCCTTAAATATAAATGCAGTTATCCAATTGTTATATAGATATGCATAAGTTGTGGACAGAAACGGTGCATTTTGAAGGCTTCCTCATGAGATGGTCTGCTGTGTGGCCTCAATGGTCACTCACCATACATGATTACATTTGTTTCTGCTACAGCAATTTTGATTTGTTCAATTCTGAATGATGATCGCCTGGTTGCACTCATTTTTTCTTCGCATAATTGTTTACACACATGCACTGCTCCATCACACTTAATTTAAATCATTCATCCGTCATCCTCGAGTGTGCCATACAAACGAAGAAATCTGTAAAACTATGGTCAGAGGCAATCAGCGTAATAATATACTATATTAGTCAAATGTGAATAGTTTTATGCCACAATTTTTTTAAACAATGAAGCAACCCTATTTTTCTTTTGCAGGCTCTACATCTCATGGCTTTTCCCACCTGTCTCGTCGATATTTTAAAGGAATCCTAGTTATAATCTTAGCTGCGATCCTGCCTCGCAATTTCCTCATGCCCATCATCCTACTTAGTTGAGACTTCTAAAATGACTCTGTGCACAAGGCAAGGCACAAGGCAGTCTGGATGAACCCAACTTACTACTGTTACTCCAGGAAATTGATATCCAAATAATAGTGTAAAGTCTCCTATTGTTTCGTAATGAGCGTGTGAATCTATATATATACATACACAAAAATATATACCTATATAAAAACTTAAAATACTAAATCATATAATTTGGATTTCAATTCTATCTCTAATCATATAAGTTATACGAGTTGTTAACAAAAAAAAACAATTACTTGATAAAAATACACTGGGGGTTCATTCGCATCCCTATGCGCACTACGAAAAAATGGCAAATGAAACTTCCATCGAGGGAACTGAACTTATTTACCTACTATATTATAAATAATACATAATATATTGAATATAATAACTATCAATCTATTACGTTACACAGGCAGCATTATTATTATATACTTGTTCTTCATTTCATAGAAATTAATATACAAACTGTCTAAGGGAGATTAAACCATAAATTAATGATTGTACAATAGTAGCTACTTAACTACATCACAGGCCAAAACTACTGAGAAAGATCCGATGCATGTAGCGTTTAATTTCGAGTGTAGCACATACCCTTTCATGTCAAAGTGCTCAAAACCTCTTCGCATGTATTCTGCAACAGTCCAGAATCTGTTAAATATATCTGTATACCTATTACATGTATCCACTGCCTATACCAAAATACATACCTAACATATTATTCCATTTTTCATTGTAGTACAGTTACAGTCTTGGTTTGTAAATTACATTCTAGACCTTTACCTGCAGTGTTGGTGTCACTCAGCAATATATACACCAAATAAATGAAAGCTGCGATTGTTGTAACTGTAGATGAACATGATGATAAAAATATTATATAAATCGATTAAGATTAAAGCGAGACAGTATGCAGTAGAGTGAAAAAGTGTTAAGAATTTTCATGTAGAACATAAAATATGTATTTATTATTAAATGTGGAGTTTTTACAAGAATGAATCAACTTTGAAATCCTACAAAATTGTGACGTAACCTTAACTAACAAGACAAGTTTAACTTTAGAGCTTAAGAAGATCCAAGTGGATTCATAACACATGTAAAAGTAAATTACTTGGGATGGAGGGGGGGGGGAGTGTCAGCCTGTATTCCAAAAAATATCTGTAATTAAATCAGTGCTACAATATAGTCCCGCACTTTGAAATCTGTTGAGTAATAATAATTCGGTGCAATTTTATGCAGTTCTTTAATAGTGATGGAGATCCCAATATGTCCAATGCTACAATGCTGATTTCAGTATGTCAGATAATCTACCGTGTTCCCTATCCCAGCTGACTTGTAGCTACTACAACTTCATAATTCTATAGTTTAAAATAACTTGACCATAAATTGAGAGAAAATGAGTTTATATATAGGTACAACTAGTAATAATTCTATTTTTAATTTTTAGAGACGAATCCTACGCATGCATATATCTGTTTGTAATTAATTCAAGTGACCTACAATGAATCTTAAGTTCCAATGATGTAATTAGTGCAAGCTGTATATGTACATTATATTTGTGTGTGCACAAGACTATTTACAATGTAGCTACAAATTTCATTTTGCATAGTGAGTGGGACGGATGATGACGTGGAAGAACATTGAACTGAAGCCATGCTCTCCAAATCAGGTCGTGAAATTAGATGTAGCCATACCTTTTGCTACTGAATCCCTGACAGATATCTGTTTTCCATTTGTTTTGGTTTTCGACACAGTATCCACTGCTACAGCTGTTAGCACAGGTCCTGTCCTTATCACATGAGACACAGCTGTTTTAGGCATTGCAATAGGTACTTCCATGTCTTCACAGCACCAGAACCAGAATCAAAACCAGAACCAGACCCAGTATCTGCATAGTAACTGTACTACTGTCCAATCTAACTAAGAATACTGACGACAGCGACTCTTCCTTGAAAACACAAGTTGATATTCAAATCATTATTATGACGAAGCAATTAAATCTCAATCTTTTCATTTGAAAGGTGCTGTGTACGTACATGTGCTAGATTTCTGGAAGCTATAATTACAGATACTGATACTCGTAGTACTGTGCATTTCATATATGGATTTTTAATAAACTATGATTGTTACAATTGTTATACCTACAATATAATAAGCCGTACTGGTTATATGTAATAATAATAATGGTATTACTATATGTATATGGTCTGATAGCTTCCACGGTGGAGCAACGGGAGTTTTAGTCTACAATACTGGCTAAGACTTCGAACTATGAACTATGAACTCTAGGAACTAGCCGTTTACTAAGTGAATGAAACTATATTGAACTACATGCTACGTATACAAAAGGAAATTAGGTACAGGTGTTCATGGATCACTGAAATGTAGTATAAAGTCTTAGTACTTACAGATTAGTCTAAAAATCAAATAATTTTATTCAATTACAATTACATTGATACACATGATGTACATAATTACATTAAATTACCTTCTAGGCTGCGGTTTACTGTTAAACTGTTATATGAACCGCCGTGTTCTTGTAATTAATGATATCTGAGAGGCTAGAGTAGTCACTAATATTTCTGAATCCAGTTTCTTAATATTGCTTTGATTTTTTTGTTTTTAATTTTTTCCCATTTATCGGCCCAATATCTGTGTTCGTACTTACATAGATTGCAATGATTATTTGAAATTACTGGCCATTAGCAAATATTACGGACACATTGCCAAAAGTTGGTAGTTAAAATGATGGGTTGGCTGTCACCGTCATTGTCATAGCCATCGCCGTCGTTACTGTTAGTCTTTTAGTAATTGACCATTGAGGGCCGATATTAGTGACTGCCCTAGCCTGTAATTCCTGTAACAAATGTGTATAAGTAGAGATGTATATCTGTGCAAGTGTTCTGTTTGACTGTGTGGGGAGATGGAGGGAAATAAATGTACACACGTATAGTGAAAAGTCTGTATCATGTATGCCGAGTAGACAGAGTTTATTTTCGAGTACCTACATACAAACACCACATCCCTCTCCATGGAAAAACAACGTGAGAGCCCCTTGACTGGGAGAAGAAGACATGACGATTATTTGACTCTGCGTGTGTATTGTGTATTCGGTGTTCTTTCTCTTAGGAGTGGGAGAGGGAGAGGGATAGAGAGAGAGAGAGAGAGAGAGAGAGAGAGAGAGCGGGAGGAAGGAATTTTGGTTGGAGGAGAAAGCACTACGTACAAGTAATAATAGAGATTGAGATGCATGGGAGAATGAGACAAGGCATCCTCGTATGGTGAAGACTTGGTGGCTGTGAATGCTGTAAATGGGTGAAAGGAAGGATGAAATAACTGGGAATGTAAGGAAATGTGGGTTATATTATTGTGTACCCAAGACGCATTATAATGTCAGTTAATGCACACATTTAAGTCTGTACTGTGAGAGAGAGTGAGCCCAGAAGAACCAGGTTCGACTAAACTATGGGAATGTCTCTATATGTAGAAAACAGTGCTACTTTGCATTTATTGTCGTAAAACTTGTCAGCGTGCAATAAAAGTAGCTGGATTTCTTTCTCCCTGGTGAATTATTTAGCCCAAGAGTCCAATGTTCATATGGAAAGGAGGGAGATTTCCCGATGAATCTCTCCTCCGTCCCACCATCTCACTGTCTCCCTCATATACCTACCCATCCCCTATACTTCCCACCCCACCCCCTCCAAGCCCCGTTACCGTAATCTCACGTATGCTAGTCCAGGGAAAGAATGATCCCCCCCCCTTTGCTATCCCTATCCCTACGTCATTCTCATCATAATAACTACTTACACTCTATGAATGGGCTTTCCGGAATACACACTTGCATATTTAATTCTCATTCTTTCTCTCTTACTTTTATATTATCTCTCAGAGGATGGGATGACGGGAGCAGGGAAAGCAAAGGGAAAGCAACAAAACAAGTATACACCTCATTCTCAGCGAATCCAATTGCTCAAGTAACCACTGCACTGAGCTGTTTCCTGTCTCTCTCTCTTGTCTCCTCCATGCACTCCCTTGTACCTACACCAACAGTGCAGTGCAGTGTTATGGGAGACACCCGGGCAGGACATGACAGAGCCTAGAAAGGAAGGAGCACGGTGAGCAAGTTTGTGTAAAAACAGTTCAAATTACAATTTCATATTTAATTTTCTTCTTAGCTAACTTCCATTCAAATAGGAAAACTTTCTTGGAAACCCATGCACATTTTTATGCTTGAAAGTTTTTTCTCGTCCAAAAAAATCCTGGGAGTATATGCAACATGCATGCAGATGGAGGTCTATTAAAGAGTGTTTGGCCATGTACGTAGGAGTAGTGCTGTATGTATTTTGTGTCCAATTTTGACATTACACTTCCATTTCTCTTTCACTCTAGGGCTTAACTAACATTACAATTTTTAGAACTTACTTGTAATCAATATTTAATGCATCCTCTGATGCCACGAGACATTCCCAATGAACCCCTATAGCGTCGGTTAGGCCCTGGCCATCTGGCTATATGTATATAAACGGAAAAGGTAAATATTAGTCTTGTGTAGATGTGTGTGATGATACTGTGTTAGCCTCCGTTTTGAGTTTTTATGAGACCGAGACATTTTGTGAAATATTAATAGTGGAATAAATTGTTATTTCTTTCTCTCCACAGTGTCGTGTGGTCGTGGGAATAAGGAGGGATGCTCATTCAGTTCCACTCAGCGGTGACTAAGCAGCAGAGAGTGAGTGTGGTGTGTGATATGGGGAACTGGGGGAGCACATCATACTAACGAGAGTTATATGAGAATCAGACTCAGCCACAACTCAAAAACACAAAGTATTTATGAATCTATATAAGACCCGGTGTGGGATCGTTTTGTTTGAGTTATGAAAGGTAACTTTCCTTGTCGTTGACGTCCATGGCATAACTTTAGTCTCGTCGTCGACGTCCCAACCGGAGCGATGGTTCTTCCCTCCACAATAGATCCATTCAAGCAGTTCCAATGCAGAAGATGAATTCACACTGTAATAAAAGTCAGCCGTAAACTAAGAAGGACTTCTCGTTTTTATGTCCTTTTCTCTCAAGAGATTCTTTCGTTTTTTTTAAATTTGACTAAAAGATCCGAGACGCGCGGGTGAAAAGCAAATGTAAGTTATTCATATTTTTAAGTCTTTTCGAGTATTAAGATATTAAAATACAAAGGTTTGCAAGAATGTACTTATCTATGATTTCGAGTGTTACAAATATCAGTACGCCTCTTTATTTTATGGACGTCCAAGGGAATGCATTCTAATTCTAATGGAGATGCCAGAGAGGCGTAATGAATTAAATGCAGTCCCATTCAATTCGTCTAATCATCTAATCTGGTACCAAAGTAGGTAAGTGTGTTGGGGAGAAAACTTTAAATGAATAACTTTAGCGATTGAGTAGAGCTTTTATTGACCTTCAGTATACGACCATAAACAAACAGTTGCACTACATAGGTTCTATGCAATGACTTTGCAGTGGTAGCCAATGCTTGTATGGTGTTTCGGAGAGAGGTAATTATGCCGGACGGTGGCTTAAGACGGGGATTAGAACCGTAAAAATTAGCTGTGTCATCATGAGAGAGTAGATAAGCAGTAAGGGGATTACTTCTCTGTATATGTATACATATGTCATTATATCTGGCTTACGTGGGTAGAGAAGGAATGATAGGCTTAGGATTTATCAATTGTTCTATAATACTTCCCAAAAAACATAAAAGCTTCATTACTCCTTTCAAGAATCACAGAATGTCCCTTCGTACAAAGATTCTTTGGGAAGTAAAAGTATAAATGATACGTGTAGGGTGGGATAAGTGTTAATGAAAAACACTCACTTGAATACCAGAACCAGAACTCAGAGCCAAGTTGAACGATCGCAGTCCTGCACTCTATAAGTAGGTACATCCTTAAGTATGTAGCCCACTCCATTAAGTCATTCCAAACAATGAACACGTGTTCCTATGATTTTAGATAATGATTCCTTCTCTATTATTGCGTCCCAAAATCTTGAGCTATGTGATTCAGTTACAGTTCCAGCTAAGTTCCTCACACCTGAACATGAAAGGTTCCAGGCTGATAGACAACTGTAAATATTTATGAAAATACGATATTTTTCAAAATTTTAAAAATAGAAATTCTGCATTTCCTGAACAAACCAAATAATCGCTACATCTTGAGTGCTGATACAAGGAGTCAAGTTGGACTGACCCGGGATGATTGGAAATTGAAACTTGGGATTTATAAATGGGTTTCTCACCATGGTAGTAGGATGGGACGGCTCAGTACTTGTCGTTTGTGAGATATATCCAGGAGACATGGACAGAGAGGCGACTGAGATTTCTACCCTGAGGAAAGGACGATAAACTCTGATTTGATGCTCATGATGATAGGCTTGAATGCAGAATGTGTACAAGTGTAGGTTTCAGCCAGGGAGTGGCAGATGGGAACGTGAAAGGAGGATTTCTCCAAGTTTCTATTTGTGTGCATGGATGTGAAGTCACGCCAGTTTTTTTTATTTTATTTTTTTTTGGTTTTTGGGCATGCACATACTTACACTACGGTCACGTCAGATTAGTGTGGATAATATCTGTAAAGGAGGAAAGGGAAACGAGGGAAGGAAAGCAAGGAATTTGCTTCGTCTCTCTCTTTCTCTCTCCCTGTATGTACGTATTTATTCTCCACATAGCCTTGCCCCCATGGTCCTATATATACATCTATATCTCTTTTTGTAGATAGTCATGTGAAAGAGAGCGCAGTGATTTTTCTGGTGCACTTGCTTTTGCTCCAATGCAATGTTTCTGGTTCTGCTTGTGATTCTGGTCTAAAATCCGAATCCAAGTTATGATGAGACTTTCTCCTTTCTCTCTCTCTCTCCCTCTCCCGCCGCTGCCGTCGTCCTGGTGGCCGTGGCCGTCGTTGATTTTATATATACTAGAATAATACGAGATGATAGCAATTTGGAAGCCTCCACTCTCCGTCTGTCATAATCTTCAATGATTATGACAATAAGGAAAGGAGACTCTGACGGGGGAAATGTACAAGTCGCGACTAACTCGTCCTTTTGGTTTTCAATTTGATCTTTTCACATTCACATTGCACATCTAAGCTGTAATAATGTCATCCAGAGTAATCCTATTCTCTGTTATGGCATGGCTTCTGAGTTCCTGAGCTCCGCCAGCTGCCCCAAGTCCAATGGAAGTCTCGAGTCTAGATGCTCCGTTCCAGAGGGAAAAACCTTTATACTCTCTTCGTTGGCTGGCTACTCGACGGCTACTTTTTCTCTCCAACACTCACACATTTTTCCCGTCTCGTTCCTTCTGGTCCAATGGAAATTCCTTCCTATGACCAAACGATGCGATAATGGCTCTGTGCATAGAATTTTGATGTTTCACCATACATACGGGACGGAGGTTGGCGGAGGTGGTGGCTTGGCTTGACTTGACTTGGCTATGTCCTTGTCTTGTCTCCGTCTCCCTTCCCTTTACATATCTCTCTCCCATCCTCGTTCTCGCTGACAGTTATACATGACTTAAAGTTAATGTATTCCATGTAAAATGTATAGAACATTATACAAGATAAATTCCGAGAATGAGCTCAATCCAAATTATTTTGGTAGCCGGTCCCCGCCGTCTTCTCAGTTGAGATCAAAAACAATTGGTTTATTTGTCCAGGCACATAGAGAGAGAGAAAGTGTGTGAGTGTACCTGGAGGATAGGAGTGGTGGTTGGGCTGGAGGGCTGGAAGAGGACCGAAGCGTATAGCTGCAGGAATTGTAAAAAGTCAAATTGAATGCCAAACTTCCCTGTGTCAAAAACTAACGAGGACACATATCCATGGCCAGGCCAGGGGAAGGTTGGACGGTAGAGTCTGCAGTGCTTATAGTGGCCCTGATCCATATACATAGACACAAGGACGCACCTAACGCTGGCAATAAGTACTGTCCCTATCTGTCTCTATGACTCTATCACGGATGACGACGAGCTGGCAGTGGGAGAGAGCAGATCGATGTACCCGGACGTTTATGGGCTTCTATTCAGAATCGTTTGTGCTGATCCTGGAAGGCCAACATGAGACATTATTACCAACGAAACCAAGTGAACCTCGGAATGCTTACGCATGATAATATTTTATCACTCAACTTTTAAAAATGATGAAATATTCTATTATTGTTCCTCATAGAGTCATTCTCTCTCCCTCGTCTGACCCATTTCACATGGAGACAGTGTACACCAAACTCCCGTGATCTGTACTCATTTCTCCGCTCTTACTCATCCCGACCCAACACGCAACAACACTAACAATTTTCAAGCTATTTCTCCCACTTTAAAACCTTTTTCCCGCCTTTTCCACGTCTCTTTGACTCTGGCCGCCTCATCCTTACAATATTAATAAGTTACCTTTTGTAGACTGTTGAAGCGTTGACTGGGTGCGTCAGCGAATACTGCCCGTTACATTCCCGTCAATCCCCTTCCCCTCCCATTCCTGGGTCTGGAAGTATGTACGTATATCTATGTGCGAGCCGGGGAAGAAAAACTTTTCAACGCTTTCACTTTTACTTCCATATATCCATGTATGTATCGTCGGGTGAATTTTATGGGAATCTATTGGAGAATTGTGGAAATTCTTTTTAGGGCTCCAGTGCTCAAAACTCGTAAAATTAACAAGCGACTTTTTACTTCCTACGGACGGCTATGTATTGGTGGCGGTGGCGGTGATGGAGAGTCAATGTGGTGGATTTCAGCCTCATCTCGAGTATCATGAAGAGAATCCGCAATATTCCTCCCGTGCGAGTGCCAAAGTCAGAGATGTATCCACTCGATCCACTCTTACGATTAGTAGTAGGTCCATACCTACATACATGCATAGCTTCATGCGTTAGTTCCTTGAGGCACATTTCATTTACAGTGGGCTTCGGCTCAGCCTGCTCCTGTTTTCCCTCCAACTCCATCCAAGCAACCCTTCTGCATCAGCATGTCTGACATTCCATTGATTCTCCATCATAAGTTACTGCCGTGTAGGGGTCGTGAAGTCGGAGCCATCTCTCTCTACTTCGGGATGAATGAATTCAAAGAATCTCAGTCTTTTCCTCCAACATTAGCCCACACGTACAGGCAAATAAGCAGATTTTTGTTTGTTACCACTTTTAGCCTGCCAACAGCCTTGCCTAACATTTTTAATAAATGAAGGTTGGATTCATACTGAAGAATTAAAATTACAATAATCCAAAGCACTTATAATAGTTCTTTGTGCATTTTTTTGCAAGCAACCTACATCATTTTTATGAACAGAATTTTATTCCGTTGACTGAATGCCTGGGGGTCACTGCACTCTGGGAATTAATTAGGCACATGTGCAAGCTTTCCAAATATGCCTCGTCTCTGTAAGTGTATGTATAGGTACCTAGATCTAAAATAATAATAAATATCGAAGATCAACGTTACTTCATAACTGTTTAGCCAGCTGGAGAACTAAACATGTACTGGACTCAAAATTCAGTATCAAAACAAAAACGTTGACGTAGGCTGCAGATTTGTGATGCATTGTTCGTACATAGTAAATACTGGAATTGACTCTTAACCAAGGGATTTATTGCCAAAATAACCGATTTAGAGAATGTGGGTGTGCAAGTCTTAAACCATGTCAATGCGCAATGGCTCCCCATGAAAATTTTCTATTTTCCCATCGTTTTTTTCCGTTGCTGGTTCCCTACATATTATTTTGTCTATTTGAGAGACTGTAAATTTTTTTGATTTGGCCAAATAATTTTATGACGGTGTATATTTTCTCTCGAGCAATCCAAGTAAATATGTACCGAGTACCGGCTTCTATTTCCTCCCTGGAACTATGACAGTTTATTGCAAAATGGAAAGTATGATTGTATTGTGGACTGTAAAATTTCATTCCATTACGGATTCCCACTGTAACGACGACGTCGACGACTGCGATGACAATGGGATGACGATACGGATTACCATTAGTTTATTTTCCTTGTATTCTCTATACGTTTTATTGGCTCGGCTATGTTTTATGCGTGCACTCACTGCAGCAGTCCACTCCACTGCACTGCACTGGTTGGCTTCGCTCTGCTCTGAGTGTCTGTGAGTGTGGAGAGAAGAAGATGAAACGAGTACGTGTAGAAAGAGAGATGGGATATTTGCATGTTATTTTAGGTATTGATGCAGAAAGGCTAATTTAGTTATTTAGTTCTGTAATGTAAGCTAACGCCCTTGCGGAGTGGATAATATGACGTCTGTACATGTTCCTCTCCACAATGAGCCTCATCTGTAATTTTTAATTACTAATGCATGTAAGTTGGTCAAAATAAAATGCATTTAGGGTACACAAGCGAAGAAGAAAAAAAGAAGGTTGTGTCTGTTATATAATCCACATTTATTGGGATGACGGCCTTGACCAATTCATAGGACTTCTATGTACATGTGTAGGCTTGGACAAGCGTGAATAAATCAATGAAGCAGAGTGAGCATGAAATTTCCTTGTTTTCCTTGTAAGGCCTCCCTACTACGTCTCATGCATTCACAATTATTATTTTTTCGAATATTATTTTATATTCCTTTGCTGGCTGCAAAGTCATGCAAGGATGGGAAGATGCATGATGCATGATTTCTTTAGGTATGCTCCAAAGTCTGGTCTCTGCCCAGTAGTAGTGGAGAGATAGGGAAACACGCAGCTTTGTATGAAGATGAGCAGATTTGTTGAGTGAAAGAAACAGTAAATTAGGTATCCTTGGCAAGAAAAATGAAGTAGGAGGAAAACTGTATAACAAGATTCGGCCAATTTTTTCGAAATCTGATATGTGCCGGATGAAGGTATATGTACACCTACGTACATATGTATGTATAGAAATTCTAAAATATGTACGTACAGTGCTATATACAGAGGGAGGGGAGACTGGAGAGAAAGTCATGGCAGACGAGCAAATGCACAGTTGACTGGAGCCTGGCATTGCTTTTGTATGATACGAGAGTCGCAACAAAGAACCAGAGAATGAAAGATAATATTTATTCATGTCGTGTTGGCTTTGATGTACTCCAAGGTACGTACGTAGGTGTATACAACTCTGGATCTGTAGGGTAGGGATGAATGGTTCGGTCTCATAAAAATAAACTTTGTTTCCCGTAGTATGAATATTTACTTGTAAAATGACAGCCGTACCTTCTCGGCTCATAGTCTTATTATAATATTCCAGGAGAAAAGAGTTATTCTGGGACATCCTCAGAGCACACTTCCCCCAGTTTTACAGTTTCACTCTCTCCAAGCCTTTGTCTCCTTCCACGATTCCTGCACGTCCACTGGCTATGCTCTGTACACGAGTATACTTCTAAATGATGCTAAAGATACCATGTCAAATTTTCACTACAACTATCTATGCTCTGCACACACTACCCTCACTACAACTATCTACTTGAAAACCTTGCACTCTCCAAAATGGGACTACAAGTTGTGAAAGATCGCCGATTTGAGCTTCATGACAAGTTTTCTACAAGCTAATGTTCTATTGCAAGGGAAACTCATTTGCCGTGCCAATGGGACTCTACAATAGGGGGAACGAAATGATCTGAAGCTCAAGAGTGTGTGCGTATACTTACTACAGTCCAAGTACCTATGCATTTATTAACTGCGAGTAGAGACCACGCACACACACCACGGTCCGTACATACGAAGCAGCCAAAGCTGTAGACACGCTCTCACAATGAACTCACTGCAGTGAGGCCTACAAAGGCAGTCCCACCGTGAACACACCAAGCTAGGCCCAAAATGTGATTTCATCTTGTCACTTACTGGCTAGCAAATACTAATAATGAAAGTATATTTGTCTCCAGAGATATGATATATTATTTCGCTCCACTCTCTGCGCTGATAGCGTTCAAGACAGCACCACTAAGACTCCTTGTGTCAGGCCAGAGATACCCAAATGAGCAGCCGTGACACAATCACTACATCGTAAATCGATGCTATCATCTTACAAAAATTACGGACATTCGAGACAATAATTAGGCATGCACTTTTCTTTATGTGTCGAGGAGCGAGATATGTTAATTCAGACTGACACAATAATTTTTATTATTTCTTCAACAGCATCATTTCTCATGTAAGGGTGCTTGGTTGGGACAGAGAAGGTGAAGATGCTACTCTTACACGAACCAAAGCAAAGTCGACAGCAAAGGGACATGCATCAAAAATGCACTCATTGCAAGGTAACCGATACTACAGCTAGTTTGTCTTTCGTTTTGTTTTTGCTCTCCTGATTACTGAACTTTGCAATCCCATTCCCATTACTCATGATACTTATAATTATCTTGGTACACGCTTATCTCGTTACTATTCAATTACCAGTCCTCGATTACTTCTAAGACAAGTGCCCTTTATTTCACAACTTCTATTGCACTGCTGGCTTTTGTTTCAACTTCTTGGACAAGCGCTTCATTTTTTTGGTTTTTACTGAAACAACAACTGTATGTCCAAGTGAATTAATAATACCATCTTTGTGTTTGAAAAGCTTTTTTTCTACTTCCATGACTACATAAAGCGGTTTGCACCACGGTAATGGTAGCACACATAGATGCAGAATTCAAGTAATAGAAGAAAGGGTAAATAATTGTATTGATAGCTAATTATAGGTGTAGGTACGTATGTACATATGTCAATATGACTTTCGACCGTCCTTATCCTTTGCTACACCTTTTGAACTGCTGTGTTGGGTTGGCCTATACTCATGAGGAATATGGTAGCCGAGCGTAGGAAGGTAGCAGTAGCAGGGAGGTACCTTAGAGTGTGCGTCAGTGATTTGTGAGGGAAGAGCTTATACAAAACCGATTACAGCGTCCTTGAGAAGGAATATAGGATAATTAAGCCATGTTGAGAGTTTCTATTTTGAAGGTAGTACATAATAAATAATAAATGGTATTAGATTGGTAAGTATTCTATTCATTTGATTATTTATTTGATGATGTGAAAATTGCTTATTACGTATTGGAAATACTAGGATACAGATAAACCTTGACAAATTCCCCTTTTGGAGCAGCCAGTTGATCCCATTGAATCGGATAACGTTCTGCAATGCAATTCTTACTCAAATCAGATCCAAGAGGGAAGACATAAACTGCATGCTACAGGGGTAAGTGGTGGCAGTTGGAATTGCAGCGCAGCACCCTTAAAGATCGAAGAACACACAACGCAAATACTGAACTCGGCTCAAATCATGGAAATACATACAAACAATGGAAGTACAATGCCAAATCCAGGAAATCATAAAGGTTTTTCTGTCCCACGGTAGTGCCTCTAGATCCTACATTACATAGTAATTATAATGGGTATACATATACAAAGGTCTATGAAGCCATGGATAAAAAGATGACGGGCTGTTAACATAAATTTCAAGTGTGGCTAGAAGCTGTTTATCTGATTCCCTCCAGGATATATACAGGTATATCCTGAGGGAAGCCTACAAATTATTAACGCGAACGCACATGTTATTGGAATTGATGACTCTGGTGTAGCATCCGTATCTGATAGGATGAACTGTTTAATTCAGCGTAAAACTCTCGAATAGGCGACCGTGTTGACTTGAGTCAGTGACTGGAAAATATTGGCAACTGGTTCATGAATATCGCATAGAGACTCTCGCTTACATAGTTTTATATCCATTATTTTATACTCCATCCCGTTCATCGTAGATCCTTCAGCCACCAGCCTCCCCCACCTTCAGCCCAGCGCTACAGTACAAGTCTATTCCGACCAGAGGATGTGTCACAACTTTTCCCTTTCCCCCTTGCGCGTTTACGGACTTTTGGGGAGAAAGAGAAGTGCTCAAGAAAAGCTGTGAAGAAATAGAAAGAAAGAAAAAAGAAAAAGAAATGAAAATACAGCATGAAAACGCCAGGCAGACTTATAAATCAGGATACAAATCAAAGAACACTGGCTTTAAATGTTTACTCTTTCATATCCTAACTTTTGAATACGATTCGCATATTATTATACTTTCTAACATTTCCCTTTGACTAAATTCCATTTTATTTGGTGGAGATTTACCAGCAACTGGTAGCAACCCAGGAATGTAAGCAGCAATCCAAGCACAAAAGTATGAAGTCTCCGACGTATATAATAGATCATGTACGTCGGCTACAGAGTACAGTGCAGTGTACATCGATGATACACTGTACTCACTGCATAGGCGCCTACACGCAAATGCACGCATATAACTTTTGTCGTTAACTATGCAATAAAGGAATATCCCATCCGCCGCTTCCTTCAAACTTCTACTTTCCCCATTATAGCCCTGTCTCCATGTTCACCGCTGCAAAGGAAAGGAACGATTGCAATGCAATGCAAAAATTTGGGTCGTTGTCATCTTTTATACTTTCTTTTCAAAATATGTAAACATGTGATACTGTGAAGAATATGTATACTACCTATACAGGCCTGTATACTCTATGTATAGGTACCCATAGCAATTATCACATAGGTCATCGCATTTGTCCAGCTTGAAGGCAGCAGACACTTACTTATCATTATTTTTTTTGCAAAAATGTCACAATAGCAAACAAATCAAGTGGCTCCGTCATAACAGTTAAAAGCATCCCGTGCCCTAATAGCACACTGCACTGCACTGTATGTACCAACCTACACATTAAATGCTATGCTACTGTGCGGAACTGAAGGGATTTCTGGGCGGTTTCCTAATAATTAAATGAATTAGACATAACTTTTTAAGATAAAAGCTTATCCATGGTCTGCCAAATAAAAGAATATGCACACACACGAGGACAAATTTACACACAAGACACAAGACGGTAGTCTACAAGTCTGAAACTAAGTTTTAGTTTGACTACATTAACATATGAGTAGACACATATCCATCTATTAGGGTCCTATAGAGAGTCCTATAGTACTGCATATGGGTATGGTATAGCTATGCATATAACTCAAATCCCCGAGAAACTATCAGTATGAAATGCATGGGGTCGTATCTGTGCCAGTGTAGGCGAGGCGTCAGAATTACTGGCATTTATAATTCTCTTAATGAGTCTAAAAAAGAGCATACGCAAAAGAAGAAGAAAAAAAACTTTGTGGAGTTTCGAAATTACACAGATTATTGCACTATACACTTCCCGCTCTGTACAATGCCAGGACATATATATTGCTACTTACGAGTTAAAAGTGTTAAGGCTAGGTGTGAATGAGAGTTGGTAGCCCATATGAACTTATAGGAAGACGCAATTTTTGTTTGCTTTTTGTACAGAAAAAAGTTGAGAACTATGGATTTCCTCGTTAGTATGTACATACAATACGCAGGAAAGCATATACCCATGTAGGTTTATGTAGGCACTTGGTCATGGACATACGGACCTGGTGTGGATAAGAATGCCGGCTGTAATTTCTTATAGTCATTTCCCAAACCTTCTTGAGTAGTCATTCGTGAACCGTAAGGACGGAGCGGTTAGGAGAAGGGAAGGGAAAACCTTTACGTACTTTCAAACAAGTATAATTTTTATACACTAACTTGCTTTATTACAACTTAGGATACATTAACATTCTTTTTGGAAAGACGAAGAAACCTTTTTTAGGGAATTCGAAATGGAATTCACAGAATCAACATTGTGTGTAGGTAATTAAAAACATTTCTTCTTAGTAAACTTACATATATCCTATATAACTGTACAAAGCAGGCGTGCTTGGGTGAGCGGTTAGGGATGCGGACTGCAGACTGGAATGGAAATTTCCAGTCTCAGCCTTC
>JAQFZC010001963.1:0-25726 GCA_034695205.1 Dicyrtoma fusca | reverse complement strand
TGAAGCTTCGGTCTGAGGCTGGAAATTTCCATTCCAGTCTGCAGTCCTAACCGCTCACCCAAGCACGCCTGCTTAATAAATATCATATATTATGTAACAAAGCTTATATCAGCACGATCTATCTGTTGCCATCATAGTTACACTACAACTGGTCATAACTCAAGTGGCGTTACGTGGAATGTCAGTCTAGTCTATATGTATTATTTGCATTCACAAGTCCGGTGCCACTCTTGGTTTAACCGAATCGAATGTTGAATTTACGAGAAACTAGCTACGAACGAACGAACATGTATTATTATAACATAAGTTCTCTTTGAATTGACACCCATGGAACTTTCAATTTATTTGGACTTTATCTTACTTAAAAGATACATTTGAATTTCGATTATTTTGGGCATAAACTACACGAATAAATTGAAGACAAAATAATAATAACTAATTGATTAGAAGTAACTTGATCACCTTTGAAGGCTTTGATAGATACAAGTTAAGTGAAGACTAGCTCTACCCACTACTTAACCGAACAAAAACAAATAACAAAATATTGCCTTAATTTATTCAACGCATTAGTAAAATCAATCTTGTCGTACTCAGCACCCGTGTGGGCTCTCAATTATTTATAGAAGCTAGAACGATTTTAAACAATGTTTCTAGGGGGCTCCTAAACACAGTCAACTTGGCACCCGACTATTCACCGACTTTTCTAAGACTGGAGACAGGAACTACAGCCATAAGGTTCAGCCTGTTTAAATGGACAGTAAGATCCATTACTAAAATCATATTCCAAAAAGGAGTTGACAGTCTGAACTACAACTACTTTAAAGAACTGACGGCACTAGATACAGCAGACGTGAAATACAACTGGGTTATACAAGTCAAACAACTGTTCAGGAAACTGGATCTGGAGTCCGAATTCGGAACACTGACACCGAGCTGCTCAAAGATAGGTTGACACATTAATCGCTAGAGCCTCATTAAGCCAGGATATAAAGGCAATGCAGAGCACCCCCTATTAAAGCACTACATAATTATGAATACTTACGCTAGTAGAAGTAAACTTTGTGACCTGGACATGACATGGGACCAGATAAAGGTCATACAACAAATTCGACTGGGTCTCCCCTTGATTAAAATAAGAGGGACTACGATAAAACTAATTGGGATGAACCGTTGGTGGAACAAGAAAGAAAAGACAACTTGCGAAGTCTGCAGCAACTCACCAGAAGATAACTTCCATGTCCTGTTTGAATGCCCCAGATACGACGAACCCAGAACAAAACTTTACTTAGCGAACCACATGCTAAACAGAAGTAACTACATATGAAATATTCGGAAATACTAATATGGAAAGAAATCAGCTCATTGCAACGCATAATTTCTGGATAGAAGTAAACAGACTGAGGAAGACACAGAAGAAAGAGACTGAACCGGAGCCACAAGACTTTAGCAACCCGTTGACAGTAGACGTAATATGACCGACCGGGGACTATCCAGATATTACCAATGACTAAACGGATGGACAAATCTTCTCCTCACATCCTCATGCAAAACAACAAAAAACAAACTTGATTAAATCTTTAATTTTTAATGATAACTGTATTTATTATAGTTAACAAGTTAAAATTTATCAGTACAATATTTTGGTAATGGACCAAAACGACGAAAGTCAATACGACGAAACCTTTCGTCGTTTTGACCTTTGATATTTATAGTCTTTGATGATTATAGTCAATAGGACGAACATACGTGGTCAATACGACGAACATAGGTGGTCAATAGGACGAACAATAGTGGTCAATACGACGAACAGCATTGGTCAATAGGACGAACATACGTGGTCAATACGACGAACATAGGTGGTCAATACGACGAATGGAATATCGTGAACCCACTGTAAGTAGGTAAATACAAATTAAATATCTGAGATTAAAAAAAAGGTTTTTGAATTTCTGTACGCATCCACTGATGAACGCCGTTCATGACGTCAGTTAGTTTCTAGCATCCGGCATCCGTGCTACCATGGCGGGTTACGCAATTAAATATGTGTGCCAAATAAACCCACACAGTAATAAGTCAGGTAAAGTGGTAACTTACAAGCTGGACAAGGACGGATATTGTTACCAAAGACGCAAAATTGTTGGTGATAATACAGCGCCACAGTGGTCGACAGTTCGATTATTTTTTCTAAAAGTAAAGTAGATATTGCATTTGGATGTAGATTCGGTGTTTCCAGTGTCTAAATCTGCAACATTTGCAAATCTAACTTGCATGTGCAAATGTAAACGATAAATCTACATCTAAATATGTGTAATTATAATTATATAATTATTATTATTTATGCATACATACAGCATTCATTATATTTTTTGTAGAGGAAGAGCTTAACGAGCTGTAGAATGTGGAGAGTGCTGTTAGAAATTATTCGTGAACAGAACAAGACTGAGAATTATCTCGCCCAGATAGATGTTAGAAAATGGCCACATCTTGAAAACAAAAAATACAGACTAGTTACTCTTAACTTAAAAAATGCTGTTTCTAAATATAGAAAAGGTCCATTTACCACGTTTATCAAACGTGTTGCTCATAACATACCCTAATTACGAACTTTGTTTCTTTTTTATTGTGTAGATATTTAATTTTTTTTATTTCGTCTTATTGACCAGTGCTGTTCGTCGTATTGACCAGTGCTGTTTGTCCTATTGTCCACGACTGTTCGTCGTATTGTCCACAACTGTTCGTCGTTTTGACCGCTAAAATAAAACATTTCGTCCTTTTGACTTTTCGTTGTATTGACTTTCGTCGTATTGACCCATAATCCAATATTTTACCCAAGGATACCTTAAAATTAGCTAAATTAAGCAACAAATATTTTGTAACATTTTGTGGGTTGTAACGGCTATAGCCACAAATTAACTAGAAGAATAAATAATAATAATATATATATATTTGTAATTAATAGGTAATATAAGGTCACCGTCACTGCAATGAAAACATCGTAATTTTTGGTTGATCATCACACTTTGTGTTCTATATTTTCATTTTTTGCACTGAGTTTCCATTATGATGTTTCCCCTTGATCGATGTATAGAACTAAGTTTCGAACTTTGAATTTGGTGTATGGGTTGTTATCTCGTTCTTGATGGGCATGTTTAATAAGCAAATTAATCCTTTTTCGTTCATCCTTGGAATATGCTGGACTAATACCGATTGATTTTGTCAGGATGGTTTGCGGAAGTTGAATTTTTCGAACCAGTACATTAATTTAGTCTGCTGAAAATAAAGTGAAGCAATTGTAATTTAATTCTACCTACCTAAATCTTCTTCCATTCCTATTTATTCCTAAATTAAGGACCTGGCAATAGTCTTATAATAATAAGGCAATCTTGTTCGATCTTTGGTATGTTGTCACTCCCTCTCTAACAAAGCAGAAATGATTCGTCTGATGGATTCTCTGAAGGGAGCAGTCTCGCGTAGGAAAAATCCGATTTGGAGAAGTACCACATACTAAGAAGACGGAGTACCGCGTTCTCCCACGGGTGGCGTCTCAAATGGAATTTTCAGGCTTTCGTAGAATTCCTGTCCATCTGTGGACATTAAAATGAGTCCCCGAAGAGCCCCTGATTCTGTCTCAACTAATTTCCCTTTACGAAAAACTGTACTTCCACTGCACTGGAACACATTGAGTAGACTAATCCTTCTAAGAGTATCACCGGTATTACCAAAGTCTGGGTCGCAGCCCCACTTCTGAATTAATTTAAAAAAAGAAACTTAAAAGCATTTGCAGCACTTTGAATTAATGAATTACAAACTTTGTACAAATTTAAAAGAATCGCAGCACTTCCTTCAAAATGCTCTCACTCTCCCTTGTAGGAAGAAAACTGAATACAAATTGTTGTACTGTCTATGCATGGTCAGTACTACTATTTAGACGTAACCTTTCGTGTCTGAACTTAAACCTGTTTATTGTATAATTAGCTTTTGCTGCGAAAAAAGCACATGTATGTATACTTGAACATGACAGTCGCCGTGTGTGCGGTCACGTTTCTATCCATTACAATATTTGTACATGAATACATACATTATGCAATTTAGCATAGAGAAAGACTAACGTTATTAACAAAATAAGGTCATCACTGTCCTCCAAAGGGGATAGCCCAATGGACTCAGTATACGAAACAGAATTTCTTTTTAAACAAGATTTAAGTTTGCTGTACACAATATGCGATTACTATTACATACATTATTTAGGATATTAGCCAGAACCAAACGATGGAGATCGAGATGGGTTTCTACCTGAACCATTTTACTAACATATAATTACAAGACGTTTCAAAAGGACAATTTAATTTATTTACGTAAAATTTAGAAACTTTTTATAACATAATATTTGACTGCCTATAGACATTTCCATCAATTTTGAATTTGATGACTATTTTCGTAGAGTATAATTAAACAACACCAAGTTAAGTTGTTTTTTAAAAATTCTGGCCTACTTTTCAAACAGTCGGGCAACACTTTCAACGTTGACAGCAAACAAAAACTTGTTGGTACTTACTTGTTTTTATAAGGAACGAGTCTAATATTTCTGCAAAAAACTGAATTGCCTATCACTTTAACTAGTAATTGGAAAAACGTGCCAAACAAACATTTATGTATTTCAGGCAAGAAGTATTTCGTTTACATTTCAAATTAGTAGGTAATCATTGTATATTGATTACGTGTCCTGACGTCAAACCTTGTAGGTTTTTAAAATTCGGTCAATAAATTGGCTTGAGGAATGTAGTTGTGTTTTAACCTTCTAGCCTATTGCTATGTGGTTTTGTTGAATGCATCTCATAAAACAAGGAGGCAATCTGCATACGTTTTAAAAACAATCGGAAATCTTCCTCAAAGTTCTTCTGAGTATAAAACGGTTTAAAATCATTGAAAATGGATTATCCCTGCACGCAGCTATCCCATAAAGTAGCAATGTACTTGTCCACAAAAACTGGAATAATCCCATTTGTTTTCAGCACTAGTACAAGTAAGCTAAGTCAACAATTATCACCAATAAAGACATTTTTATTTAAAGCACAACTCTACCTCTTCTTTGTATGTTACGCGTACATAGTTATAAAGTTTTTCGGAATGACAATCTTAACTACAAAAGAATTAAATTACGGACAATTCTCAGTGCATTTTATATACATGTCCGGGAGTTTTATCATTGCCATCTATGCAATTAATTTTAGAAAGCATGGTAGCATTTTAGTTGCAGTGTGGAATGAGCTCTGCGATGATCAAGCATTTTATAAAACATTTCAAAAACAAAATATAATAAAGCAAAAATCAAAGCAGGTACTTCTACTACAGTATTTACCCGCGTTGGTGTACACACCCAGTATTTTGACAATAAGTGTCGTTCTACAAGATCCCACTCGACCTCAGCTATTTTACAATATATTGAGTGAAAAAATGCAGGCAAGCTGGCCGTGGTGCTATTGGGCCTTTGCTATTCTGGAAGAGTGGATTCTGTTGTATATTCTTACTTTGATTTACTTTTCATTAACTTTATTTTTGTCTATCTTTGAATACTGCAACCTAAAGCTGACTCAATTACAGCAGGGAATCATTCGTAGAGCGTAAGGATTTGTTGAAAATAATTTTTTGCCTACAATTATAATTTCATTATTCGCATCTATTTATTTTCCACTAATACCATTTATTTCTGGAACTATAGCCACGACGGACGTCCAACTCGAAATGCTCTACAGAAAGAAGTACGTCAGTGCCGCCATCTGCAGCTTCTTTTACAGCTTGTTAACGAATACTCATCAGACACTATTTTTGCGTCCAAAATCATTTGTATTACCGCCAGCGTTGTTTTGCTTTTCTTTGCGATTTCTTTATTCAAAAGAAACCCATATGTTGCCATTTTAAATGCAACGGCAGGATCTGAATACATAATTTGCTATGGGTTTATGTTTGAGAAGGCTTTCCAAATCCCGGACAAAATGAAATGGTACAAGAGTTGGATCATTCTGTGGTCACGAGGACTGCAAAGCGTACAGTGGAAAGCCAATTGGGGAACCAGAGCCATCCGATTTGAAAAGCATAGCAGTGTAATCATGAAAGAAACTGCTCAGGACATTCGATCTATTCGAAATATTGGAGTTGAAGTTGGAAGTTTTCATACTATGGAGAGAATTTCAACGCCAATTTTTATTCATTTTGTCGTAACAAATATCGCGTCTTTGCTTATAACATTTCGGTTGAGAAGCTAACAGCATTTAGAAACTATCTTATCGTTTTTGGCTTTAACTTGAGATAGGAATTAGGAATGATTTCTCAGTGTTTTTAAAATAGATCCTTGCAGGAATTTTATGCACAAAATAATTTCATCAAGAACTTGTCAGAACACAATGCATAAAGGATCACGCTATAAATTGAAACTTGTAAACTAAAAGGTGCCCCTTGACCCGATGTTAACTCAGTGATGCGGTTCTGGTAATTCTATAAATATCATATATTATGAAACAGAGCCTATACCAGCACGATCTATCTGTTGCCAGCATAATTACCTTACAACTGATCATAACTCAGTTGGTGTTACCTGGAATGTCAGTAGCAACATTGACATGTTAGTTGTTATTATTATTTGAAATATATTTATTATTTTGAATTGCCATTGCCAATGCCAGTCTTACTGTAGCCGAATCGAATTTTGTGTTAATGAGAAACTAGCAACGAACAAACGAATAGATATTATGAATTAAAATAACATTATTACGTAAGGTCCCTTTGGGTTGACACCCATGGAACTTTCAATATATTTGAAGTAATAATAAATAATAATTTTATTCATTGTTACGAGCGATCTGACCATGAAGGTCCATACACTCGGTGGGTGTCTCCCACAATTCCAGATTACATCATTAATTTAATACAAAAAGAAAGTGAAAAGTGATATGTGATCCTTGGTTCGGCCTCTTTATGTTAACTAAGTTCTTAAGAAGTGTTTATACTATACAGTTCCTTTTAGTTTTGTTATAGATATGGTATGGTTCTGGTGTTGGTGTTGCTGAGGTTCTCCGGGTCGAGTCTTCATGGGATTTTCTCTGTTGTTTCTTCGAATTCAATTCTTTTTCTTCTTTTCTTCGGGCCTCCCGTTCTTCGAATCTTTTCTTACATACTTCCTCCGGAAAGTCTGGGTTTATATAAATTGGTTCACCTTTTCTTTGCCTTAGTGTAGTTTTTCTGTTTATGACTAGGTCTCGGTCGCTTGTTTTACTGAAAGTCACTATTATTTTCGTACACCTATTGCTTTAAATATTGCCTGCTCTTCGGACAGTGTCAATATTGACTTCTGCTTTCAGTTCTGCTGCAAAAATGTTATTCACTTTTGACCGGAGTTCCTGCGCTGATTCGTTTTCCTTCTCTACTATACCACTTATAATAACCTTGTGTGTTCGTTCGAAATATGCTGCTGTCACACTTCGCCTTACATTTCTATAGCTGCACCATTGCTTCCTCTTTTTCTTCCTTTAACAGTTTCACTTCTGTGTGTATTGACCTAAGATCCTGCTCGGTTTCTTCCTTCTTCTCTTTGCCATTTATAATGACATTATGCCTTCTTTCGAAATCACCTTCTCGGTTACACTGTCTTACTCTTCTTTATCTGCTCCAATAATTCCTTTCTTCTTTCTTGAGTAATTTCATTTCTGTCTGCAGAGATTCCACTGTTTTAGTTAGTGCAAGCTGTTTCTGGATCTGCTTTTCAAACATTTTCTTCAACTTCGACGTTTCATCTGTCAATTTGTCTTGAATTCCCATAATTTCCTTCATGCTTTTGAGAGTCCTTGTAGTCAGTTTGTCCACTACTCGCGTCAACTCCTCTACTTGTCCTTCCAATTTTTTGGCCATTTATTTGTCGACTCCGCTGTGTGTACATTAATCAAGATATTTCTTTGTATGTATTATGTTTCTTTTAATTATTCCTAATACTTTGAGTTAGTTTAAAATTTCTGTAATTTATTGCTAATTGATATTTCTAACTTGCCTGAGTTATCTGCCCGATAACTAGTTCCAATCTTTGATTTTCCAAAAATAAATTTCTAGGAACCAATTCTTCTGCTTGTATGGGCTTCTATTCGGTATGTTTTCCTATGCTTTTTCACGTAAGGTCCACGCCTCTCCGTTCCAATCTTTCGAGTTTTGTATTTCACTGCCCCTTTCCGAGTTTTGTGTTTATCCCGCTGTTTTTGGTGTTAGGGTGACCGTTAAAAACAAATTCTTCTCTTTTGACTAATTTTGTAATACTGCTTCCTGATTCGTCTTTTATTTTCAAAAGTTTCACTTTTTCTATTCCGGAGCCAGAATTATTTAATGCCTTCAAATCGAGCGCCAAGCCAAGGATAATATATTTGAAGTACTACGTACTAAAAAGACGGGGTATCCTAGAGGCAAACTCTAGTTTGGAGAATACCACGTATTAGGAAGGCTTACCCACCTATACGGGAATTTTCAAGATGGCAGCAGTTTCATCGCTGCATCTCCACAAGTAGCAGTTTCCCAGCGATACCCGGGCCTCTGAATTAGCTAAGTTGATGTTTTACGTCTTACCTACAAGGCGTGACACTAGCAGTCACCACCTGTCGGAAACGTCGGCAATCTCCCAAAAGGCGCTGTTACTTCACCTAGCGAATTAAGATGGCAGCAACAATTCAACTAGGCTAAGGATATGCTAATACTTACTTACTATTACTACTTCTACTAGATTGCGCTGTTGTTACAGATTTGGCGTGAATTTATGGAAGATTGCGCTGAAAAAGGAAAAGACGTTTACCTTTTCCAGGCATCTTTCCCACCCCCATCCTTTAGCGCTTTTGCGACAATTTGTTTATATTTATTTGTTTATTCCTTACTTCTGAGATCATGAGAGTAGGATCGTTTTGAAGCGGCTGGGGTCATGATGCGGTATAGTGAATGTTGCTAATAGCAAAATTCACACGTTAGTTATTATTATGTGAAATAGTATATTTATTATTTTGAATTGCTATTGCCAATAATGCATGTCTTGGTGTAGCCGAATCGAATGTTGAATTAATGAGACACTAGCTACAAACAAACGAACGAACATGTACACTAATTTACTCTGCTGAAAGTAAAGTAAAGCAATTATAATTCTAGCTACCAAAGCCCTCCTACATTCCTATTTATTCCTAAATTAAGGACCTAGCAATAGTCTGATCCTAACAATACACACACTGTATGATTGATAGATGATGCGTATAATTATTTCTGCCTGAGAAGTGCCCACCTTGAAAATTCATGTGACTGTATGTTCACGATTCTTAGTGAAACATTGCCGAATTTCGTGTACAATGTTCAACTACTATTGACTGATTAATGAGCCAATGGTCAGTCGTGACCTTATAGAATTGCTCGTTTAAAACCATTTGTATATTTATTCGTCAAGTCATATGAATGCCCATCTATGTATACGTGATCCGTTCCTCCTTGTGCATAATGGTCTGGAGTGTCACAGGGCTGGAATAGACGTTTTAAGACGGCGCTGGGGAAAAAATAAACAATGTGACTTTGCAAAATTTTACGTATGACGTAGTCCGGAGCTATTATAGGAAGTTTTGGCAAAGCAAACGTTATAGTGTGCAAATTGACACAATACATTAGTCTGGTAACTTGTTGTTTTTTCAAAGCAAGCGATGTACATACATAACTGTAAACGTTTTTTTCTCTGGGTTCCAACAATTGTTTCCCAATATCCGCATTGCCATTGCAAAGTATGACAGCTCACGAAAAAATATACTTTTAGCCACAGTTATTAGCATAATTGAACTGATTCACAATATAGTACAATAAAAACATGACATATATTAAATACTTTCGAGTTCTGACTTCATTGATTTTAAATTAAATATTATTTTATATTTAGAAAATTTTATTATCACAGAATAGAATACAAAAGAATAATATTAACTATTATTTTAATAATTTACATGGACTAAAACTACACTACACACAAAATCTGTACAACTATTTGTTTACTTACACTCAAATAATTACAAGTACCATCTGCTGCCAGTATAATTATAAAACATTTACAAAACCTCTTTTGACTATAATTGGGCGGTTCAAACGGATAATTACATTCTATCATAAAATGAAGTGCGTTTATGATTGTATCTGGAATGCTGTGCACATACTATACAAAGGGTAGTTCAGATTAACCACCTCCACTTTGAAGGAAAGGAACATTACTGTAATAACTTTAGTATACAATCAAAAAAATTCATAAGTAATTTTAAAAAAATGTTAAATGAAGACAAGAAATTGACTGAAACTTAAGTTTAGGTAACACTAGTTTTAAAGACACTCGTAATAATAATAATTACAATAAATTGCAGGTTTAATTATCATTAAATCATTAATAACGGCGGCTTAATTGACTTTTTTGCCTCTTTTTTTATTGCTGGAATTCCGCTAATATTTTAATTGTGCAACTGGTGATGAGCGTGTAGATTCTTCCCAGCATCAAAGAACTTTGAAGCAATTACAATTTTCTGCTTGTTTAAGATTTCATCTAGGCTCAGTTGACCGTCTTGATTCTCATCGACGTCTTGTATCAGTTTTTCAGTGTCCTTGTCGGAATGGACCGTGTTTTTAGGGTCCATGTACCGCTGTTGTAAAGAAATAATTAGATTAGATTTAATTAATTAACAACTATGATCAAAATAATCAAAATTACAGTGTAAATATATTTCTTTGATCATAGTACCATGAGTTCGACCCGTTCGATTCGATTATCTTGGTCCGCATCAATTAAATGGAGATCTTCTCTAAAAACATTGTCTACCCCTTCCGCTTCGGCATAGGTCGTGTCAAATTCAGTCTTTGTTATAATCCCGTCTCCGTCGAGATCTTAAAATTAAAAACAGAATTGCATAAATGATCTGAAAAGCAAGTTCCTAATCAGAACTGGGAAACAAGAAACAACGGAAGAAATGCTCTCTAAAAGTGCTAGTTTTTAAAACATCTTTTTTAAAAGAGTCAATACTAGAAATCCGCATTTTGAAAAGCATTCAAAACAAGTAACTATCGTTTTCAAAACAGTCAAAACTGGAAATTAACGTTCTTAAAAACGACTAAAACTAGAAACAAACGTTTTGAAAAAGGTCAAAACTAGAAATTAACATTTTCAAAAATGGAGAAAACTGGAAATTGACATTTTGAAAAAGGTCAAAATTGTAAATTGACATTTTCAAAAAGGTCAAAACTGGAAATTAGCATTTTCAAAAAGGGCGAAAACTGGAAATTAACATTTTCAAAAAGGTCAAAACTGGAAATTGACATTTTCAAAAAGGGCGAAAACTGGAAATTAACATTTTCAAAAAGGGCGAAAACTGGAAGTTAACATTTTTAAAAAGGGTAAAACTGGAAATTAAAATTTTTAAAAAGGGCAAAACAGGATTTTAACATTTGAACAAGTACGAAAACTGGAAATTAATATTTTCAAAAATGGCGAAAACTGGAAAGTGGTATTTTGAAAAAGGGCAAAACAGGAAATTGACATTTTTAAAAAGGTCAAAACTGAAAATTAATGTTTCAAAAAAAGCAAAAACTAGTAATTAACGTTTTCTAACAGTTCAAAACTACAAATTACCCTTTTCAAAAAGATGTAAACCTAAATATGTTACCGCTTCGAAAAGGTTAAATAACAAATAATTTATTTTGATTCTCAATCAATAATTTTGCCTTACCAAATGTAGCAAAGGTGTCTTGAACGACGGCCAATAGTTTGGTTGGAGATGCCTCAGGGTGAGTGAAGGACAGGAATTCATCGACGGTTAAAAATTCTGGGTTGTTATTCGCATTCTCGGACCATCTCGCTTCAAGTGCCGCAATTTCGACTATTAGTCAATTGCAAGGCAATTCAAAACAAAAAATTGGATTACAATCAATTATTGTATAACTGATGTTGGCATTCACTAGTAATGGCACCAGTAATTCTGTTACCGTTACACACATTTAATAAAAATTGGAAGATTGGAGTTTTTGTGGCTTGCAACAAATATAAGTGGAATTCTCGAATCCAACTCTTTATACAATTTTGGTTTTAGCATTTTTTGCTCCATAGATTTTTATACTTTTTAATGGTATAATTATGTTTTTGTACCTTTGATATGTTTTGGAAGCTTCTTGAATCCCTCTTTGCTTCGAAGAACTTCCGGTGTAATTACGGGTCCTTTGTATCCCATGTTCTTGAGATGAAAGTCCAGATACTCGGCCCATTCCACTCGACCTATGGTTACAGATAGAAAGAAATATTTTTGGGAGGTTTAGTACGGGTTTAAATTGGATGTCGTGAAATTCTTGTGGGATCGTATTTTTTATAATCAAGTTTTATTCAAGCAGACGGCAACGGCTTAATTATGGAACATGTTTTTGAAATAGTATTTTGAAAAACGTTGTAGTTTATTGTGGACATTTCTGTAACGCTAACTGTTGTAAATAATACTTTATTTTATTAAAATTGTGGTTTTAGAAAAGGGGTTTTTATAGAAATTAAAATTACAGCAAGCATTTGTACATACACTGATAATTAGAAAAATTGCAATTATAGAAAATTAAGTTTAAAAAACGGCATATTTAAAAGAAATCTTGTTTCAGAAAAAGCTTTTATCTACAAACTGATATTTTATCAAAAGTGTTTGCAAAAGATGCATTTTAGGAAAATGAGTTTTTATATAAACTGTACTTTTAAAGCAATGTGTTTTAAAAAAGCTGTAGTTTTAAAGAAGCGATTTTCTAAAACTTGAATGATGTTCTTTGGAAAGTAAAATCGCTTTTACAGACAATTATGTTTTAGACAAGTCATGTTTTATGAAAACTTTGGTTTCAGAAAGGGTGTATTTAAAATAAATCTAATTTTAGACAAAGCGTTTGTATAGAAACTGAAATTTTAGAAAACAGTCTTGCAAAAGATACGTTTTAGAAAAAAATGTTCTTTTATATAAACTGTAGTTCTATAAAAGCGATTTTCTAAAACTACTGTGGGGCTCTGTGGAAAATAAAATTGTTTTTATAGGCAACTACGTTTCAAAAAAACCGGTGTTTAGAAACTTTGATTGTTGTGTTTGTTGTGTTTTGATAAAAAACTAAGTTTCACAAAAGCCATTTTATTGAACTTTGAGTTTTAGAAAAGCCTTTTTATAGAACGTTCAATTTTAGAAACGATTTTGTACAGACACTTGAATTTTAGAAATAACTTTGTGTAGAAACTTGAGTTTAACATAAGCGTCTTTACAGAACCTTTAGTTGTGGAAAAGCGTTTTTATTGAATAACTTAAGTTTCAGAAAAGCTTGTTTATAGAAATTTTAGTTTTAGAAAACAGTGTTAACAGAAATTTCAGGTTTGAGAAAGCGTTTTTATGGATACCGATACACCAATCGACGAAATACGGTACCAATTAAATGCTTGTACACACCACAGTTTCAGTGTTCATTTGACGCCACTATCATCTAAAAAATCCGAGCGTACGACCGTTCATAACATGGATATAAACTCAATAAAAACACCTACAGTTTTTTTTAAACAAAAAAAAGAGCTCAAACTCCCAATTCTCAACTCCCAAGGCACGCCGGAAGCAGTTTGTTCATCACTGTCACTTGTCACAGGAGACCAAAATATGAAGTGTGTATCAAGTGACCGGATCTGTCACCACTCACCACTTCCCTAATTCCCAACCCACCAGCCGTCCACCAGAACAGAGCACCGAACGAACACTCTTTAATCTCTTCTATGAGAAAGGAGTGAGTTCAAGTGGAAATTTTTTTCGATGCAACATAAAACATGTGTAACTCGGATCGTGTTGGATAGTGACTCATTTTTTCCCCTTTTTAGCAACTAGTTACGTTTACGTATATGTGCAATGTGCCTTGTCAGTCGGCCGTCCACAAGACAAGGCACAGGAGACAGATCAAGTGTGGGAATTGTATAGGAAGTCTGTGTGTGTGTGTGTGTGTAGATCGAGACAGGAAATAAATCAACCAGAACAAAAAGAGCATGAAAGTATTCTAGTATTCTCAAAAATACCATGGCAAATGGACGATGCGATGCAGTACTTACATTGTTCACTAAATTCCTTACCATTTCGTGGATTATTATCGATCCGGAAAAAAGAGTCAAAATTCTCTTTCAATGCCGTGGAAAAATGAGTTTTGATCTCTTCATTTATCCACTTGGAGATTTCCGGTGAGGAGAGGAATCCATCCCGGTTCGTGTCCGCCCTACGAATTAGTCAAGAAAACAAAAATGTATTTTTTTTGTAGCTATTTCATTGCTACAAAGAGAAGCTTATCGTATTCGGAACGGAAAACTAGGAAGGTGTGTTTTTACTACAAATACACATTTTCAAAAAAAGCAAAAAACATTTTCAGCATTTTCAATAAGATCGAGGCCAGAAAGAAGTTTTTACAAGGATCAAAACTAGAATTAAACATTTTTGAAAAGATCAAAACTAGGCGTTAAGACTCTCAAAAAGGTGTAAACTATAAGTTATGTAATACTTTAAATAGGTGTAAACTAGAAATTAGCCCTTTTCAAAACATGCAAAAGTAGAAATTAACACTTTCAAAAGGTGTAGACTAGAAATTAACACTTTTCAAAAAGTTTAAAACTAGAAAACAACACTTTCAAAAAGGTGTAAAACTAGAAATTAACACTTTCAAAAAGCTCAAATCAAGAAATCAACATTCTCAAAAACAGTAAAGGCTAGGAGCTAATACTTTAAAAAATGTTCAAACAAGATATTACCATTTTCAAAATGGTCAATACTACAAGTTGACACTTTCAGAAACATTCAAAACAAGAAATTAGCCTTTTCAAAAGGGTAAAATCGTAAAATGCTATAAATCATCATTTTCAAAAAGCTGTAAAACTAGACCCATTGAATGTTCGAAAAGGTTAAAATTGTTTCTGTGGCCACTAATGGCAGAATAATTGCATTTTTAGCGTAACCAAAACTAGAGCATTAAAACTACATGATCGTTAACCACAGCGCACAGGCCAAGAAGCCCTCAAAGTAAAACAAACACTCCAAAATTCATTGAAATGAAATGGAATATCTGCCTGCATAATTGAACAAGCCTCTACTGCTACTACATAATTCTAATAATTAGTAGTGCTAGTGTGTGAAAAATAAATAAATCTCACAGTACAGAGAGACTACGGATTCCCTATAGAAATTGTGTGAGTGTGGGTGTGTAAGTACAAGATATCCATGGGTAATAATTGAATTTTGCAAAAAAGGACAGTGCATGTATGTATTTAGTATTTAGGTTATTCAATTACGTATGTATTTGCATATGTAATAATTATTATGTAATTAGCACAAGTATACGTAAACTCACTTGTAAAAATGTCGTTTTAATTTAGCAATCGTGGTCTCAGCTCGATGGTTAGAATGTGACTCATTGCCATTCCCATTCCCCATTCTCACATGATTTTTATGGCCATTATTGGCCGCCTTCATTCTCTTGCTTTCAAATTTTGCCGCGTCGGTAAACTCCCCACCGCCCCGCTCCTCAATGTCCCCACTCACAGCGAAGGCACTCGCATTCTCCAAATTCTCAAGGTCAACATTATCCACCGTGTCCTTCCCGTTCAAATCGGGCAATTTAAACCCTCCCGCCCCGCGCGCGGGAGGAACTAAGCGCTTGGCGGGAATTCGCGGGTTTATGAGCCGCGCTTCGCCACTAAAGCCCTGGTCTTTGCTATCGTTATCGGTATCCGTAGCCAGTGGCAAGCGATTTTCGATCGACCTTTTGGCGCCTGAATTTAAATTTGAAAGTGGCGCCTGATTGTTATTGCTGCTATCTGCACTAGCGCCTGTGCCGGTTCCGGTGCCGCTACCTGTACCAGTACCGGTTCCTATTCCTACTCCGGTTCCGGTTCCACCCGTCGACCCACTGTCACTATGCTTCCCCGACAGGTTGATGTACAGCAGGAAACAAAGGAGGAAAACGATGACGGTGGCCATCGTCGAGCCGGCTCGGCTCCGGCGCCCGCCATTCCCACTCCCATTGAAAGACATGTAGTACTTGCGCTTGCGCTCCAGTTGCCACAGAAAAGTTGACCAGGATTTTCCCATATTCAATTAGAATGAGTTAAGGTGGTTTTAATTGTCAGTTAAGTTGAGTGGAGGGTCCTTTTGTACTGTTTTTGTACTGTTTTGTTTTGTACAAAAATGTTTACAAAATTCCCTCCATTGCTTCGTGGATACAGGCACCCTTCTTTGTTTAATAAACGAGCTGGTAACTATAATTGAATTGAGTAATTGCAGGTTTAACGTCAGTAGTTTAAGACTATAAGCTGCTATAATTCTATAATTTAATAATTTTTTCACTGAAATATTTATTTTGTTTTGTGTATTTTTTTTATTGTCGGATTTGTGACACTTTTTTAATAATGAGGTCTTTTTTAAACTGATTTTTCAAAACTGGGGGTATTCCAAAGTGTGTTTATTTTTAAATCCGGGTTTTTTGAAACATTATTTCTTAAACCGAGAGTTTTTGAAAACGTTTTTGCTTTTAAAACCGGAAAATTTGAAACGTGTTTTTTTAGAACTGGGAGTTTTGAAAACAAATTTTGTTTCTAAGCCTTTCTATCACAGGTAGGACTTTTTTAAGCGTTTGAAGTGTTTATAAGGCATATCTGTGATCTGTAACTCGTAATTAAAGATGCTCCTTTGACACTTGATGGCTTACGAGACCTTAGACGAGAAGATTACACTCACAAACTCACTGTAGTTAAAGATTTGGGGGAGCAAGAGACGAATTAAGGAGACGACAGCTACGACCGGCCGTCAGTTGGTAACTAAAAGGAAATCTGAAATGCGTTTCTGAGATTATTGTATTGTGTGAGAGGCCATTGCATTGCATTGTTGAACATTGTTAAGTTGTATTTAATTTTTATATTATGCAGGTCTGTAGTATGCCATATAGATTGGGCTATGTAATTATATATTATGTGCAGTGGAGCACTAGTGCTGTTTGTTACTACTACTACACTTGTGTGAGACTGCGACTGCTGTGCTAGCCGCTTCTGTACTTCTTCTCTGTTCTTTTAAGTAATAGTAATACAGCTACATAAATGCTCCAAGATGTTGTTGAAAAATATGGAAAAGAAAAACCATGAAGCATGAAGCAAAGAAGGGAAGAAGGGAAGCATCTAATTTCTTTTGCTCAACAAGTCAATCTTTGTGCACAATGAAATGTTTTACGTTTACTGGGAGCCCTGCATTTATGACGCTAGTATGGTGTTTTAACCTTAGTGAAACTGTAATAGATCTAGTTTTGCATCTTTTTGAAAATTTTGATTTCTAGTTTTGAATGTTTTTAAATTGTTGATTTTTAGTTTTGATACTTTTTGAAAGTGTTATAGTTACTAGTTTAGAATGATTTGGAAATGTTATTAGCTAGATTTAATCTTTTTTAAAATGTTGATTTTTAGTTTGAACTTTTTTAAAATGTTGATTTCTTGTTTTGACCTTTTTGAAAGTGTTAGTTACTAGCTTTGAATGTTTTGGAAATGTTGTTGATTCACTTTGATCCTTTTTAAAATGTTGATTTTTAGTTTTGATATTTTTTAAAATGTCGATTTCTTGTTTTGCATCTTGTTGAAAGCGTTGTTTTTTAGTTTTGGATCTTTTTTAAAATGCTGATTTCTTGTTTTGACCTTTTTGAAAGTGTTAGTTACTAGCTTTGAATGTTTTGGAAATGTTGTTGATTCACTTTGATCTTTTTTAAAATATTGATTTCTAGTCTTGACGTTTTTGAAAATATTGAATTTTAGTTTTGAACTTTTTCAAAATGTTGATTTTTAATTTTTATGATTTTGAAAATGTTGATTTCTAGTTTTCCACCTTTTTCAAAATGTTGTTTCTAGCTTTGATCTTTTTGAAAATGTTAATTTCTAGTTTTGCACCTTTTTGAAAATGTTGATTTCTAGTTTCACACCTTTTTGAAAATGTTGATTTCTAGTTTTGCACCGTTTTGAAAATGTTGATTTTTAGGTTTGATTATTTTTAAAATGTTGATTTCTAGTTCTACGTCTTAACATAACGTTTTGCTTGTTTAAAAAATTGTTAAAATTGGCTAGCTATGAAATCATTGATGGCGTCATTTGTGCGAGGCCCCTTATACTGTTAGGTGTGGATAACATAACAATACATTTTTACTTTTATATGTCTTCTTTACCTTCATTGCCTCTACACTTTTGTACTTTTGTACGGTACATATTACCTTCAATAGATACATTTTCTATCGCATAAAATTATATATATAGATATAGGCAATACTATATAGCCATGACAGTATACTATACACTATACAGAGACAGTAAATATAAAGATTGTACATAATGAGGTCACTTTTCCCTACTTAATGTCTACGGCCAACAATGTATGTGTAATGTATTGCTATACTGATACTGATACTGAACTGATATATTCATGAAAAAAGAAAGCAGGTCATATAATAATATATCTCCGTCTCCAATAGAGCAGTTCAGTACGGTGCTTGTGTGGATGTATGTATATGCATTTACTATATATATGTACATATGTAGGTAATTAAATAGGCATCTGTAAGAAATAGGAATACGAGGCACTTGAAACCTATGATTTAACATTGTGGATACATGCACGATCGCCAACCCTACGTTTAACGTGCACGTACAGCCTCTGTGAGTGTAATTTGTATTTTAAGTATTTTTGTATTTGTGTTTGCATGGCCATGTTTACCTATTTAATTATGCATGTATGTATGCAGGTAACTTTTAAACTGTCGTGTGGTTGCTCGCTCGTTGTTCCTGGTCGTGGGTAAGTTTGTGTGTGTGTGTGCTTAGCAACATCACGTGGGTGGAGAAGCATTGTGGCGCAAGTCGAGCGTCCATTTAAGAGCATTTTGACGTAAGTTCCAATTTCCAATAATCAACTTTTTACCCATGCGATGTTCGTGTTTGTAAGGATGGTGAAAAGCACTACTGTAACACTATTCTAAAAGTTGGAAAAGTGCTTTTTTCACTTTTTAGACAGTAGTAAAAGTGTTTTTTTTTTCATTATTTGGAATTGAAAAATTGTTATTTATACTTTTTCGAACAAGCACAACTGCTTTTATGCTTTTTAAAATAGTAAAACAGGTTTGTAAACTTTTTAAAAAAACAGTTAAACTGATATTTACACTTTTTAAAAATAGTAAAACTGATATTTACACTTTTAAAAAAAGAGTAAAACTGCTATTTACACTTTTAAAAAAAGAGTAAAACTGCTATTTGCACTTTTTAAAAAATGGTAAAACTGCTATTTGCACTTTTTAAAAAAGGGTAAAACTGCTATTTACACTTTTTAAAAAATGGTAAAACTACGATTTGCATTTTTTAAAAAAGAGTAAAACTGCTGTTTACACTTTTTAAAAAAGAGTAAATCTGGTTTACACTTTTTAAAAAATGGTAAAACTGCTATTTGCACTTTTTAAAAAAGAGTAAAACTGCTGTTTACACTTTTTAAAAAAGAGTAAAACTGTGTTTCCACTTTTTAAAAAATGGTAAAACTGCTATTTGGACTTTTAAAAAAAATAAAACTGCTAACAAGCACAACTGCTATAACTTACAATATTTTAAATAGTGAACTTACACTCCATTCTTTTATCTCTTTCAAAAATGGTAAAACTGATATTCACGCTTTTTAAAAATGCCTTTTTAAAATTGCTTCCCAAATTGCTTTAAACTTTTTATCAAACCAATTTGATAAAAAGTTGATGATTTGGACTTTTGCGTCAAAGCTGCATTAAATTGGTAAAATGATGGCTGGATTGGCGTCAGAACGCTTTGCTTTTCAGCGGAAGCTAGACTTACAGCCAAAATGCTTCTTCACCGACGATAGGCACATTTACCTATAATGCTCAATAAATGCAAAATGCACCTACATGCATAAATAGTAAATATATAGGCATAGCGCAGGAGCTATAATGGGAAAGTCGTGAGTTCAAAACTTAAAAGTGACCATTATTGTAAGCAACATGATTCTGAGCACTGTCATGCGGTAGTTCGTGGTGCAGAAAATAATGTGCTCAGTCAGTCCGGAAGATCCTCTAATATTTTTATGGTATTGTATAACATTGTCATAAATTAGTATTTTTGCAATTTTTTTAATCTCCTTAAAGGATTAACTGTACACAGGTGCGTTGACGACGGCTCAGCTAGGGCAAAGATGCAAAAGGGGCTATCTACAGCAAGCAGTTCAAAGGTACATGACATAAAGGAATGCAATGAAGATTTATTCCAAATTCCACGAAGTAAACCTACTATGCTTCATTTCACTTACTTTTCAAATCTTCTTTTTTTCCCAAAGCTGGGCTTACTTTAAAGCCGTATTTTACTAGTTCAGGTATACAAAGTACCGTAAAGACCCAAATAGTGCCCCCGGGCACTATTTTAAACTTCAAGCTAAGAGACCCCGGGCACAATTAGAGACCCGGGCACAATTAGAGACCCGGGCACAAATAGGGACCCGTCCCGGACATTATATAGGGAGGGCACTAGTTCGTGCTAAGACACCGGGCACTATTAGAGACCGGGGCACAATTTGGGTCTTTACGGTACTTAGCTTGGCTAAAAAAATACGTTTACGGAAACAAACACAAGCGGGAAAATGCATTTTGAAAAATCACACACACAAATGTATAGCATTTTCAAAAGCGTTGCACACACTAAATGACGATTTAAAAAAACGCTTTTTAAGCAAAAACGTTTTTTTAAAACCAATAATTCAAAGAAAATGAAGCTTTTGAAAAGTTATTTCTACAGTAATTTGCATTCTTGACTCTTTTTTACAAAATATGTAAAAAATGCTTTATTCAAATCCAAAAAAACGTTTTCTCGCAAACGGACACTTTTTAAAAACGTTACTCCTACGAAACCTTGTTTTTAAAAACCGATTCACAAAAACTTCTGTTTTTGAAAAGCATGCTGTTCAAATTGGACATTTTTGAAAAGTTGGTTTTAAAGAAAAATGCATTATTAAAACCAGATGTTTTGGAAAATTACGTTTCAAAAAAGCGGGAAAAAAAATTCAATGTATTTTGAAAACCAATTTTTATACGAAAGAAACCATAGAGCGTTCCAGAAAAAGCAGACTTGAATTATTTAGTAAACTAAAAAATGGCTGAAATTAAAAATTAAAACTTCTGGTATTAAATAGAATGCACAATTTGCACTTTTAAAATTGTCCCAAAATATGTGCCTACGTAAGTTAATAAAATGTGCATGTTTGGCAAATTTAAATGGACGTCAACATTGCAGTGGATTTTGTTTGCTTAAAATTTTAAAATTTACGACGGCAGATTTTGAGTAAAGATGACCAGGTCCTTAGGGATCGAGAACCGTGATGCCTCATTGTTTTGTCCGTTTCGTTATGTATTGCAGCCCAAGCATATGTTTAGGTATATACGTAAATGATCTAACTAGTAAGGTTGCACTTTGTACTGAATTCTATAATGATAGTACTAAAGAGTAATGATACACTATTATGCACATCCTGTACATGTAAGATGTCTATACCAACCACGCATCCAAACAAAGCCAGAAGATGAGATGTTGAGAGAATTAGAACTGAGAGGATAGTTGATAGTGGGGATGGTCGTACAAATGTGAAAATGAACTTTTGCACATGATGAGCAAAATCTTCTCAAATTACTGCCTTGTCAGAAAATGAAAATTACACAGAAACTCACCAGCCAGAGCAAGCAATAAAGTCTCCAAGCCAAACTCATATTTTGTTTCACTACATAGAATATAATCACATGCGAAATCATACCCTAATATGTACCGCTGTATTTACTGACAGAACGAACAAAGCCAGTGAGGGCCCTCGCATTTATGAGCCACTATACTACATAGTTTGAATATGCGTAACTTATTAAAAGGTACACACAATTAGTGGATTAAAACGCTAATTTAGAATTAAGTTATTTAAAAAGTTATTTCAAATATTTAGCGCTTCCATGCGAAAAAACTATGAATTTCAAGACTATATGACGATTGACACTAGGGAAACGTTAAAGTTTGGTTTTAAGTTTTCTTAAACGCGTTGCTTGCTGGTTTTGGGGCTTTTAAAACATGCTAATTTCTTGTTTTGACAATTTTGAAAAAAACTTAATGTCTTGTTTGGGCACTTTTGAAAAATGTAAATTTCTTGTTTAGACACTTTTTAAAAAAGGTAATTTCTTGTTAGGAAACTTTTAAAAAATGATAATTTCTTGTTTTGACTCTTTTTAAAAATGTTAATTTTATGTTTTGACACTTTTAAAAAAAGGTAATTTCTTGTTTGGAAACTTTTAAAAAATGATAATTTCTTGTTTGGAAACTTTTAAAAAATGTTGATTTCTTGTTTGGACTCTTTTTAAAAATGCTAATTTCTTGGTTGGACACTTTTAAAAAAAATTAATTTCTTGTTTGGACCTTTTGATAAACGTTATTTTCTTGTGTCGACACTTTTAAAAAATGACAATTTTTTGTTTTAAAACTTACAAAAAATGCTTATTTTCCGTTTGGACACTTTTGAAAAATGTTAATTTCGTGTTTTGGAACTTTTGAAAAATGCTACTTGTCTTGTTTGCATACTTTTGAAAAATGTGAATATCTTATTCTGTCATTTTTGAAAAATGTTATTTTCTTGTTTTGACACTTTATAGAAACATAAATACGATATTTTATCATACTTTCTAAAAACATTTCTGTGAAAACGATTTCTTGTTTTGCCGATCTTAAGAAATGTCAGTTTCAACAATTCCAACCTTTTTTGGTGATTTTACGCAACTTCAAAAAAAGTTACTTCAAGTTTTACAATTTAAAAAGTATAAATTTCTCTATTTGTACGTTTAATAAACAACTAAATTTGATTCTAATACATCTTTAAAAATGCCCGTTATTTCATAAATAATTTGATAATTGTTACGAGGGATTTAACCGAAGTTTGTACACTCGAAAGGACTTTATACACATATAAGGTGTATAGAAGGTACGATATGCATAGCTCCTAAAAATACATATGTATACCGCATTATAAAATTATAACGTTAAGTTATATGTAATGTAGTTAGTTACATTGTTATTGTTCTTATATACTTAGTATTAAAACCTAATTTATATTTCTGATACAATATGTTCGTCCCTTACTAACTCAAGGCAGGTATGCACTTCATTTTGGTTTCCCGTGCAGATAAATATCTCCATGCTTGCTCTTTCTTGAGAGTATTGAGATGGGAACGTGTGCACTGACGAGATAAAAATACTCGTTTTGTGTGCGCCGAATTGTGGAGCTAATGTTGAATTAAGGAGATACAGGGCGTAGATTAGAGAAATGAACCAGAGTTTAACTTCACTTTGTTCAGATTTGTAGCTGAAAACCGTAAAAAGGGAAGTGCATACGAATTATTCAAGTTTGCTTTTACTTTTTTTGAAATTTTAAGCTCTATATTGCAGGTCGTATTTGTATATTGTCTTCGATAATGCGTTATGGTTCAAAAGGGCATAACTACATACATACATTGCTCTCGTAGTTAACCTTTTCAAAACGATAATTTATAAAGTTTTTACAGCTTTTGAAACTATTAATTTTAAGTTTTGACTGTTTTGAATATGTAAATTTCAAGTTTTGACTGTTTTGAAACTGTTAATTTTAAGGTTTGACCATTTTAAAACAAACAGTCGATTTCAAAATTTGACCATTTAAAAAATGATATTTTCCATTTTTGGACTGTTTTTAAACTATTGATTTCAAGTTCTGACCCTTTTGAAATTGTTAATTTCAAGTTTGTTTTCACACTTTTGAAATTGTTCATGTCAAGTTTTGATTGTTTTGAAAATGTTTGGTTCACGTTTTGCCCGCTTTGAAACTATTAGTTTGAAGATTTGACCCTTTTGAAACTGTTAATTTCTAGTTTTGACCCTTTTAAAACTAGTAATTTCAAGTTTTGACCCTTTTGAAACAAACTGTTCATTTCAAGTTTTGACCATTTTAAAAATGTTATTTTACATTTTTTGACTGTTTTGAAACTGCTTATTTCAAGTTCTGACCCTTTTGAAATTATTAATTTCTAGTTTGTTTTCACCTTTTTGAAATTGTTGATTTCAAGTTTTAAACCTTTTTGAAACTGTTAATTTTAAGTTTCGACGCTTTTCAAAATGTTAATTTACATTTTTAGATCTTTTTAAAAGTGTGACTTTGTTAAATTCTTTGTTTAACCTTTTTGAAAGTGTTTGATGCTAGTTTTGAATGCTTTTGGAAACGTTAATTTCCAGTTTTGACCATTTGAAAAAAGTTGCTGCGTTCAAAATACACTTCTGCACATCTTTCTTTCACTTGTGGTTTCCTAGTTCCGAATAGGTTAACCAAAGCTACAGCGCTTTTAAAATTATTTTGAAAACTTTTCGTTTTTATTAAGTACCTATTTGCAACGTTATTGAAGCCTCCACGCAACCATAAGACGCTGCAATGCAGCACGAAATGTGGAAAGCAATTTGTCTTGTTTTTCCCTGCTTCAAATAATTATGAGAATTACATGTTAAAAGTTGAAGCTTAGCTAAAATTACGTGATATTTATACGCCTAAGTTTTGGCCAAATTGCTTAAATTTCATTACAATTTATTAATGTAAAAGTAACTTTGGGGTCCATAACATCTTTACTTGCAAATTATGGGAATAATTAACGGGGTGATTCATGTGCTTAGAGGCAAAAACGTATCCACACCTGTGTGCCTACATTGTTCATACTTTTTTGCTTTGTGCGTAATACCGACGTATACTGTAGCTATCTTAATTGCACACTTATTACGAAATTTAAAGATGCTCATGTTCTGCTCACAAATTTTAGGTTGTAAAGAAGATAGTTGCTCTGTCATGCAAAAAATTCAACCCTTTTTTCACTTTTTGCTCTTTTCTATGTAATACTTAGTGCTCATTGCATTGTTAGTACGGTGAACATGAGAAGCGATAAGCGATGAGTTAAAATATGTACGTGTAAGTACAAGTATTGTAACCACGATACGCGCTTCAATGTAATATGTATTACAGGATAATTAATTGAAAAGGTATTGGTACCGGAAATGTACAATTACATAGTCTGGTGTTTTTGTAAGAAATTGGCTTTGAAACAAACGTTTTTTTAATAAACCCGTTTTAAAAATGCGTTTTAGAAGAAATTACGTTTTTTTAAATACGATTTTGTAGAAAATGGGTTTATAAAAAATATTATTTCTAGAAAATCAGTTTAAAAAAATTGTTGTGACAGACAATACGTTTTCTAAGCAAGCATTTTGTACACAATTGGTTTGCGAAACGTCCTTTTGTAGAGAATCCGTTTTAAAAAAATGCGCCTTTGAAAAAATTGCGTTTTTTAAAATACAGTTTTGTAGTAAATTGGTTTATAAAAAATACTTTTTCTAAAAAATCAGTTTTAAAAAATCGTTGCTACAGACAATACGTTTCCTAAGCAACCATTTTGTAGACAATTGGTTTGTGAGGAATTTTCTAAAACTGTCAAAACTAGTAAATAGCACTTTTTCAAAACGCTCAAAACTAATAAATGGTACTTTTTCAAAATAGTCAAAACTAGTAAATAGCACTTTTTCAAAATAGTCAAAACTAGTAAATAACACTTTTTCAAA
>JAQFZC010001962.1:0-25740 GCA_034695205.1 Dicyrtoma fusca | reverse complement strand
ACTAGACTAGCCTAGCAATGGGATTTTTTTTGACTAGACTAGACTTGACTAGCAAAAATTTTGGGCAGCCTTGCCGTTTACTACCAAACTAGAAATAATCTACTTTTTTGAAAGAGATCGTCGTTTAAGAAGCAAATTGACGTATTCAGAAAGATTTTGGATCGAACATCACTGCTTAAGATGCAAAATAACTTAATAATATATTCCCATTTTAGTTCCAAGTAAATACAGGCTGTTATTCACATGTTTTAAAACCGTGTAGATCAAGGTTTTGCATGTTTTTAAAAAGTGCAAAAATTAGTTTTTACAGTAAAGTTTTTTTTCTTATGTTTAGAAAAATGGAAAAATTGTGTTCTGTTTGAAGTTTCAAGAATAAGCGTCACTTTGCATCTTTCCAGCTCGTCATTTTGCTTTTAAATTAAACAATATTGAATTCTTATGCCATTTCGCATCTTAAAAAGCGAAATATCTCATTTTGCTTCTTGACAGATGCAACATGTATTGCTGGGACTATGCAGTGCAGTGGAGAATGCGAATCTCTGCCATTATGCATAATTTGAAGTGCAAAATCGCAAAAACTCATCATCGATGTTAAGCACGGCAATAAAAGGAACAATTAAAGCATTCATGCGTGTCAAGCAAGACAAGAAAGCTAGGGCTATACTACTTACATTATTACCTTACATTGAACTGCTTACAGCAACTTTGAGATTCTCACACTAATTGTGTAGGTTGAAAAAATAAATAAAAGTGTGTGTCCGTCGAAGAGGAATGCATATTGAATTTTACGTGTAGAGTGCAGGGAGTTGCTACAGATAGAATCAAAGTAGTGGTTACGAATGCGATACTATGAACGAAGACGAAGAGGATATTTCGTGAATATTGTGGATATTTACAATTTACCCCTTGGGAAGTGAAAGTAAATACTAGATCATAGATTAGTAATTACTTACTCCACCAACGACGCTAGAGGAGTATAGGATGAAGGATAGTTTGACGGTTCACATCGCCATTAAGTGCCATTACCACTACTTACATTACATTACAGGCACAGGGACGGACACAATAACATAACATGCATGTTTAATAGACTCCTATGTATGTACATAGATAGGTACATCGAATTGAAGTTGAAAGCCACACAAAGTTCATTATTAAAAAGGGATAAAATTGATAAATAATGGTCGCACTATATCTGCAGGTACTCCTGTACGGATACTAAACTGCGTGGGCAAAGCAAGACCAATTATTTCCCTTTAGAGAAAACTTAAAGGGTTACGCTCATGGGTTGCATTTACTATGCACTTCCCTACTTATTTGTTTTTTCTTTTGGTCTCAATGCTCGAAGGTTCGAAGGTTCGTTGTTTATAGTAAAGGTACACCTGTAAGGTACAGTTGATACTCAGTCGCTCGCTTGACTGCAGAAGTACCCGATATAATTAGAGGTATGTCTGTAATCTGTAAACTACTAAAATGACATGAAAGAAATTCTATGGGTAGGTACTTTATTAGTCATGAAAAGGATATTAATGCAAAGATCATGTTTGTCCTGCAGTTTTTATGTACTTTAGAATTATTCAAGAATGATTTTCAGGAAATGCAAGTCAAGCAGAGTCGTTTACCCAAAACTTTCAGCAACCTCTACCATACCACCGATACCGATAAAAGATCATTGGACTAGACCCATTCGTTATTTGAAATGCAAATTGCTTAATTTCCAATAATTATTTTATTATTTTTTTGAGGGTTTGGGATGAATAGCACCTTATCCTTCCTATTATCATTACTATTATTCAAAATCCGAGTCGCACAACTCTTATTAGTTATTACTACAGTGATTACTTGAAAGGAGATGGATGTGAGGGAGAGCCTACGTCAACATTTTTAACAAGTGGATGGTATCGGCATTCATTAAATGTTTAATTATTGAAGTTCCTTTTATTCTCCTATCGAATTTTGCACCATCTTCTAGCAAATGCTTCAAGTAAAAGGATTAGCAAGTAAAGGCTGAGGGGCCGCTTCAGACCAAGAAACTAGAAAACAACTCAAGTTGAACTTATTTGAGAAGGGGCAAAAGATATCTGTGGACATTCGGGCTTGAAATTAAAAATGGATTTCCCCTTGATTATCCGCTTGTCTAAAAGCGCTTAGCCGCAACGGGAAAAAAAAAGCAAAAGCAATGCATAAGCGTAACCAAAAACATTTAGCAACTCTCCACCACACCATCATCGCATCAGTCGAATATAACAATAGACCCTCCGGGCTCAGAGCTCCCACACCTTACTGACTAATAATCACCATTACCCACCAATACGACCCTTTTAATTCCTTTTAAAGCATATTTTTTTCAGCGAGATTAATTTTACGTGGAAAAATTAAAACCAGAATTCAATCTGTCAACCCAGTCGTCTTGTAACCCAGATAACGTTTCCATTAACGCGGAATTTCTTGTAAACGTTTATCTATGCTAATGTCCACCTAATTCTAATTCCTAATTCCTAGTACGCTACTTTAACGTGGGTGCATCGGCTCCAATTTTCAATCGAGGCCTTTAATATTATTAATGCATAAGTCACCTCAAAGAATTGTAATTCGAATTGTGTACAGGGATTACTTGAATGTATAGTAAAACCACAGAATTCAGAACCTTATATTAGTATTTGCTTCGTTCTGGTCTGGTTCAGCTTAAAATCTCTAATCAAACAATTATTTGGTATAATGTTTGCGAAAAAAAAAGCTCCAAGTGTAAATGTGTAAATAAGACTAATCTTCCCTTGGGTCATGAAATCAGTGATAATTGGATCGAGCAAGGAACAGAGGAACCCATTATATAGCTTTCTGTTTTACATTTAGAAAATAATACTGTCTGCAATCTGCAAGTGAGAACTTGTTTGTTTTAATGTAGGTAATCCTTTTAGATGCCGTCTGTTCTATACGCTGCCCTGGGATTTTTGGTTTAATCATGTTATTAACGCATCTAAACCTCGCCTTGTTATTTATTTCACGTGTCTGTTGAAATGAGCATCATTGTTCCAGATGTGCTTTTGAGAAGGCCTTATGTTTGAGTATGTATGTATGTAGTTGCAATTTTCATCCCGAGTTGTACGTTCTTTGGGTGAACGATGGATGCGATCGCGTCGTCACTGAAGTGATCGAGTTGCTAAAAAAAATTAACAAGAATTTAGAGTAAAGGTCAGTCAACAAATTAATTGTGTTGTAGTTTGTAGTTATATTTGTGTCAGATTGGTACAACACAATTATTATTGATATAAATATTTGTATTTAATTATTCTATCGACATTTTAATTAATTATAGTTTGATTTCATGATGTCATAAGGAAATGCCGACAGTACTACGAGACAGACATTGATACTGGGAAATAAAACACCATTTTTGTTTGTCGTTAGCAGAAAAAAATATGGAACTTTTCTCATTTCAATGATAGAATTGCTCGTTGCACTCGCTATCATCTTGTAAAGGACTAAAGGATTACATTTGGACAAGGTGATAAGGACAGATTTTATTGGGAAAATTTTTCCACCGGCGGACGAACTACGATATCATTATGACAGCTTACATTTTATATCTTTTGATTTTATATTTTAAAGGATTTTGTTTTAGATTCGATTCGATTCCCCACAGTTCTACTGGTAATTAAAATGAGCCTCTAGCGTACTGAAAACTAACATGTATTTTTACATGCTTGGACAAAAGAACATCATCTATCTCATCAATCATTAAGCTCTAATTATAAAAATTAAGCCTCTGTAGTGTCATCTGTGATAATCGTCAAATCTCTAATTGCACCTTATACATCCCTACTCGTGTCAATACGTTCCTGTAGTTAAATAACTATTTTTAAATTGCTACTCACATTCTTTGCTCGTTGCGTGTACTCTCACTGCACAAATTGTTACATAAAAAGTATTTAATTATTAGTGATTATTATCGTAATTATACCAGGGTCTGCTGCAAATCTTTTATTAAAACCCTGTATAGATACTACAGAAAACAGTACGTTATGTATGTATGGGACCGTATTGTACACGATGCAGTACCCTGGCAATGGCATTGCATTGCCATAACAGAAAGAATTTTCACTCATTTTATCCACATTGTTTGCCTAATAGAGATACCAGCTGAGGTAAGATCGAAGCTCCGTACACCTGGACAGGGTTATGAGTAGGCAATTTGTACCTGGCCTGGCGCAGTAATGATCTGTGGATAGTGGCTATCTATATAATGTATATACGGAATGCCATCTGTACACTATATCCCTATCGTTGACTGGTACTGGTACTGGTAATAAGACTGGACAGAGCCGGAATTGAGCTTATAATCAAATCGTTCGTTGAACGAATAAGCCCACGAATACGCCGTCATCATGAAATACATCTGAAAGTACCTCCGTCCAGTAATAAAGACGTCCTTTCAAGTCTTGCAGTCACACATTTGATTATTAGCATTGTTTCAACGAGTTGTGATTCTGATTCAGCTTTACATAATCCTCCCTGAGAGCAACCACATCATTTCATCAGAGTTGAACATCTTAAATCTGTACAGTTAAGGGAGGCTGTAGGAATTGAATCTTCCATAGGCTACGAACGACTGACTGGATAGGAAGTTTAAAGTGCTGGTTCTGGTGCTGGTATTTGCATGTAGGTAGGCATTTCCACTGCGTATCTCCAATCTTGAAAATTGGCGTCAGTGAGCCATACCACTGCAGACTATGAACTAGTGAATGCACGCTCAAGACTAGGAACACATTCTTAAAGTGGAGAAGTGCGTGTGTTTTTTTGTCTTGGCCAGTAAGAATGAGAGGATGTACTGATTTCCTAGAGACAAGGAAATAGGCGTTTTGAATTTGAATTTAAATTTTTGATCAACTGACTCAGTCTGACTAAATAAGGACTTTTTCCTGAAAGCGGAATTCCGTGCAATCTGCAATTCCATAGTCTCTCTCAGTCAGAATCCTTTGGCTTTTTGGGCTTTGCATTGGATTTGGATTTGGATGTGAATTTTGGCTTGTGTGTACCATTACCATTAGCAGTCTCCGATTAACTTGGAACAGGTACGTGAATGTAATGTATATGTATATCTATAAGAATGTACTGTACACATATTTATAATGAACGAATATTATTTCTTCCGCCTTTTCAACACTCTTCAGTGATGGGATTCGTGATACACGATACGTTTGCACTTTGGACTTGCTCATATATTATTACTTTATCTGTCCCCAAGAGGAGATTTTTCTTTTGTGTGCATGTCCATGTAAATTCCAATGGAGAATTCCGTTTCTATCACACTCTCAAAAAATTACATGGATGGACATTCCAAAGGTGTAGAGATGGAGAGAGAGAGAGAGAGTGTGTGAGGGGCTCTATCAGGATTCTGGATTTATGTACTCCTTCCTGTCACCTCCATGTCTATCCATGTCAATTACGGATTGCAATTTGAATTCCTCTGAATTTGTGACCACGAAATTTAACTAGATTTCCACTCACCACACTTTCATTCCTATATGATTCTCAAACTGTTTAAAGTTTAAACCTCCTCTCTTCCACACACAAAAGGACTGACTGGAGTCTAATTCCAAATTCGAAGAAACATTTTATTATTCTTAGAATTCTATTTGAATTTTATTTTATTGCACACACGTGTAGGCTAGCACATCCCATGGATTATTTTTCTACAACTCTCTCTCTCTCTCCCTTTTTCAGTTTCATTGAGGCACATTTTACCCCGAAGAATTTATGGCGCTCCTGAATGGTAGAATAATGTGTTGCCTCAGTTCAAATATCTACATTGATTAGTATAATACTCACACTAACTGAGTACTGACTGATGATACAGTAATAAAAAAAAGCCAGTAGCTCCTACATGGCGCATAAAACTTTACATAATTTAAAAGCCGTCTAAGCCTCATAAATTCTAGAACTTTTTATCCCTTAAAAAATAAATGATTTGACTATTTTGTAATAATTTGACTTCCAGTCACAAATTTTATGAGCAGACACGTAAATGGTAAATGGTAAATAGTAAATGGCTAAAATAATTCCCGATTACATTATTTTCTCCATCTCGCCTTCTTCTCTCACTAGCCAGCTACTTTTTTCAATTGAATAATTGGCCTATAAAATTACCAAATGTCAAAGTCATGAAATCACCTTCCAATTTCAAATTTCAATTTAAATCCAAGTTCACCAACGGCAGCTCAAGAGCTTGAGCTGAGCCAAAGTGAGAAAAAAAAGGAGAGTAAAGCTGAAACTGAAAGGAAGAAGGAGATGAGTGTCATGAGGATGAGGAGGGAAGATGAGCAAAAAATAATAGCGTTGACATGAAGTAATCTAAAGTGATTGTAAAGTATAAAGTGGGATGTGGGATTGGATAATGATTTCGGTTGTACATACATACATACATTTGCCACAAGTATAGGTATATACCTGCCTATACTACGGTTTCACTATATAGCCAAAGGACTGTTTACAGCTTTGGTGCTGCTGCTGCTGGTTATTGCTTCGATTCAATCTTCTTTTTGATTTCCGACTCACACTCACTCACTCACTCACTCATTTCCCTACTACCTACGTGATCGAAGATGTAGAAAAAGGTCCGAGGTTCCTCTGACATCTGACAGACGCCACATTATAAGTAAAAGTGGCTGACTTGTGAGTGTGAGCTACAAAGTCATTGTCAGGGGCATGCATCTTAGTTTTATTGCCCCCTTCGCCTAACTGGTAGCTCCTGAATTGCATTTGATTGTATTGGGAGGTGTTTTATTATTAAAAAGAGACAATTCATACAGTATTCATCCATAACAGAACATGTAGTTAGTACTAATAAATAAATAATTGCAGGGTAGTATCCGTAGTAGTGCTGCGTCACAAGCCACAAAGACAGAGTTTGAAGTTCAATCTTTATTATGATGAGCAGACAAAGCCTTATACTTATTACTATTTATTTATTCATTCCCTTATTTTTTTAATACATTTTATTCATTACTGATACGGCCATCCATATAGTAGTCGATTATGGAATTTTTTCAATAATTTTTTTTATTTGCTTCACTAGATATGTAAAGCCTTAGTTATATCAATATCAACTTTAACTTTTCTTGCTTCCTTTTCGGGTGTGGTCATCCTCCTCTCATGTCTCGTCTTGTCTCTGTGTCGTTGGTGTCATGTACAGCTGTGCTACGTGGGTTCCTTTACATCTTCATTCGTTTATCTGATTGTGTGCACTGGCATAATAACTATTACTTCCGTCGTTCAGGTTGAGCACAAAAACTTGGAGGTATAATTGAATTAAAAGACGGAGCCGTACGCAATAAGTACAGATAATGTGACTGTACGTCTGTAGATCCTACTCGCAGTGTTAGCAAATATTAGCAAGCAGCCCATTATTTCTCACACCGTTTACACTTTACACGTTTGAACACATGCAAGCGTTTTTTTAAGTACCCATAAAAAGCAAGCTCGTTTGTTCCATTGCAAGGTGCACATGTGGCCGGTCTGGTGCGGTACAGAGAGATGTGCATAGTAATAACATAATAGTCGTAAAATCATTTAACAAACAAGCGGGGTTCTGTAGTAGTAGAAGTGCGGCTGAGGCTAAATACATTTTTACAAGGAGATGAGCCGTCCTTTTACATCTTCAAAGGTAGGTATGTAAATAGGAAGCATGCGAAAATGGATAAATGGGAAATGCCAATAGAACTAAAGAACTACAGAGATGAACTCTTTCGCTGTGATTTAAGGGTAGCGGACTTTAACCGTCGGCACGTGGGACAAATATACTGCATAATGCTTACATTCTATTTTACTTTTATTTTTATGCCATTGCTATTGGTAATGCTATAGAATCTTAACCTTTTCGAAACGGTAATATTTCCAGTTTTACATCTCTTCGAAAACACCAACTTCATTTCTTGTTTTGACCTTTTTAAAGTGTTAATTACCAATTTCGCCTTTTTGAATTAAAAGTATACTAATTACCAGTTTTCACCTTTTTGAAAAGTGTTAATTATCAGTTTTTGGCTTTTTGAAAAGTGTAAATTATCAGTTTTGACCTTTTTGAAAACGGTAATTTCTGGGTTTGACCTTTTTGAAAAGTGTTAATTACTAGTTTTGACCTTTTTGAAAACGCTAATTTCTTATTTTGACCTTTTTGAAGTGTTACTTACCAGTTTTCACCTTTTTGAAAACGCCAATTTCTGGGTTTGACCTTCTTGAAAAGTATTAATTACTAGTTTTAAAACCTTTTTAAAAAAGTCTAATGTACAAAATAATCGTAAATACACTTTTTCAAAGCATTCTTTCCATAGTTGATGGCTTCGCAGTTCCGAATAGGTTAAGCATGTAGCCTGGCTTGGTATGAATGTGCAGACGAGACTGTCGTAATTGGCGAGAAAAAAAATGCGCATTGAACTTGTCTGAAAGACCACAGAGGGAGGATGGTTGGGAATGAAAAGGGGAAAAGGAAACAAGAAGAATGAATAAGGGAGTGCATGAGTGCAAAAACAACATTTTGATTCAATTGATCGCAATTGGTTAGAGTCTGTCTTGACTTGTCATCTTGACACTGACATTGACGGGGTGTCAGTGCATTGCAATGCAATCCAATGTAGTAGTTTTGTAATAACTGCCGCATTGTTCCATACAGTACAGCACATTTGCACTTTGTATTGGTCCATATTGGCAGATGATAGAGGAGGACGGACGAGAACGAGTTGAAGTGAAGAAGAAGATGAAAAGGAAGAGAAGGAGAAGAAAAAAATAATTTTGTGAGAAGAGAAGAACTTTGCTGCTAGTAATAATTTATGACAAAGAAGTTTGCAGTTGAATAGAGAAAAGAAAAGTGCGTACAGGCAGAGATTAGCTGGAAGGGAATTGATGATAATAATGCATGTAAAGGTGTCCTTGTCTGTAGACTGCAGACAGTCAGTATTATTTCTTTCTTCAGGTTGCATCTGCAGAAGCGGACGGATATACCTATAGCTATATTTTTATAGCAAAAATTGCAGGTATACTTACGCATTGTCTGTAATATAAACTTCGTCCTTGTCTTCGTGATAAATTTTCCTAGAGGCTCTCAGGCAGGTCCATAGTCCAGTCACACAGGAGTAAATTGTATCTATCGGTATTTGCAAGAATTCTTTTGAGTTCATCTCATGATTAGCTCTGAGCCAGCAGCAAGTAAGTACCTAGTAGTATTTACAAGAAGATGCTTAGTTACATACTTGAGTGATGTAAGCTTTCCTTAGCAACCCAGCCAACCTCCTGGGATTTGATGCGTATGTGCGTGTTATTGTTGTTATTAGTATATGATTGCACGCAAAATGAGAGGAAAGGAATCAGCAGAGAAGGGAATCAACGACCTTCAAGGACGATCGTCGGACTTATGCTTTTCGCTTCATTTTTTTTTCTTGATCTCTTCCATCTCCTCATCTCAACTCATCTCTCTGTCTTATCCTCCATGAACTGCTATCAGTATCAGTGCAGTGCTGTGCTTACTTTCAATTTCAACCCATTCTCATTTTCATGAATCTGTGAACGGGAATTTTATCTTTCTTTCGTCTTTATTCTACAATGCACACATCCATCCTCACCTTTCATCCCGGTCTTAATCCGTTTTCGTGGCATTACAACACATTGGTATTTAAGCTTGCATCGGTATTCTATCCATCCACTATGCTGCTGCAACTGCTGGTCCTTTTATTATTTTTTTTAATCGCTTCCTTATTAACTTGTGAGTAAGGGCTTAGCACATCACAGGAGAGCCTAATCCCATCAAAATTTGAAATTCAAAAAATTGCAATCCATCATTTACTCTACTAGGAATGTGAGTAAGATGACCGACCATTTGCCGATTGTGGAAATTCCTTTGTTCTGTTCAGTGTAAAATACGACATCAAAATTCCAGGATTTATGATGGAGATTTTTTGACGGTAACTTGGAGTTTTAGGTGCGTTTAAGCGTTGATTCCACCACAAAAAGGAATATAATGTTAAATAAATGATAATGTAATGACTTTGCCATAAAGTTGAAAGTTTAAAGTGTAAGCTGATCGCATTATTGTTTGGGGTGAAGAAAAAAAACAATCTCATGGATTACAACCACAGCACGGTGCGTCAGTCAGTTCAGTGGAGGGATAGTGGCGAGACTGCAGATATGAGATGGATGATGAGCACTGGATGATTTTTTTTCCCGGATGATTTTTTGCAGACATTATTACACTGTACAGAGGACCTATAGTGAAGGGGTAGGGAGAATGTATGTGCAAAGTGTGTAAATTGCTTTCATTTTCATCTCTCGCCTCTCTGACTGATCTTTGAAATGGGTTGAAGAGGAATTGGAATGAAAATGAAAACTGAAATGGAAATGACGGGGGGATATGCTATTGAGTTTTGAAAGTGAAAACAAAGGCGAACTACCGGTTGGACGGGAATGTTCAAGTCTCACCGTCGCCACTCAAATTATTTGCTTCTCGTTGATTTTTGTTTTTTTTTCTTCTTATGTTCTTGCTTGTTGTGTGGCTTTGGCTCTATATCTCATCTCACCCATGTGATTTGATTATGAGAAATATTTGCACTCAAAAATCCAGCCTTCAGTCTTTGGCAGTCGCAGGCGGCTCTGTAGATTCTGACTAATATGAGTAACGCGTCGACGGATCGTGATGTGTACTTACACTGTACACCGTGTATCCATGTCCTGATGGCTCTAGAGATAAAAGCCCATAACAATATTTCAGAGGTTACGTAATACTTTTTAAAAGAAAATGAAGGAGGAAGGTATGCAAATCTGCTTCGTCTTCTTCTTATTCTTCTTTTCCTTGTTATTAAGACTGACGATGAGATTTAGGCCAAACCTACGCACAATTTCAATTTTATGATCCCCTACTCACGTCCAGTGACCTTTTCAGTCTTTCCTATGGCCCGGGGCCATTTATTGAGAGTCAAATCCACTCATCGTGTACATCAGACGCACATTATACGCATTACGCATAGTTATCAATATTTCCCTATATAGACGACCTCCTCGCTTTCAAATGTTTCAATTTAAATGCTCAAAACGGCCAGGCATAAAGTATAATGACAGCCATTAGATAGCTTTTAAGTTAAAAATTTGACTTGATCCGTGGCCAGTCTCACAATTCACAATTCAATCCGGATTAGTCCGAAATCCATAAGTAGTGATAATTGACGTGCTCATTATTATGAACTTCCGTGCCGGTTGGTCCTCTTGTCAAGCCTCTACGAATGACATGATCGACCGTCGCTCTGCTTTATTGAATTTGCCTTTATGATTACACAAAAATGTGCAACCCAGTAGAAATGTGAGAGTAGATTTTTAATCATCGACAATAATTTATTCCCCTGCTAACAGTCACAGTAGTGCTATGCTACCGTTCTATTCTATAGTAGCTAAGCTAAGACAGGAAGAGACTTGTGCTGCTGTAACTCCAACACTCCTTTGAAATTTAACCTGAGGACCCATACTGCTAGTAGCTAGTGACAGCTTATCATAATCATTTTACCAACTAATGAGTAAGAATGCGCGGAGCAAAATCAGAAACGAAGCTCAAGCTCAATGCTCTCTACGATGTCTTGAAGCATTAAAAATAGCAACAAGTCTTTGTTTTTTATGTTTTGTTTTGTTTTGGTTTTTTTTTTGCAATGCAGATACAGTGCCAGACAGCAGTGCAGTGCAGTGCTGTTCCTGTTTAGTTGGTAGTTGGTGGGGTGTAAGCATAATAATCATGGTCTTAATACATAATTAAGTTTTTGTCACGACTCATTTCATCAGCAGCTCTCTTGTGAATTCGTCCAGTAGTGGAGAATAAAGATTTATTTGCCTTGGCAAATGCCCAGGTGTTGGACTATCAGGTTATGCTTCTTGTAGTTCTACGAAATACAATTAGAAGTGCACACCAAAGTCATGTAATGTAACGTAAGTCTTGTATAATTGTTTTAAATACATTTTTCTCCTGATAATTGTAGGACTGCGGAGGTAGCCGTCGTAATTACTACTTTGTCTCGTCTTGGACGTCTTGTACTGTGGACTGTAGATAGAGACTAAATGACACAGTGTCTTAGTTATTAGGTGGAGTTTGTTCCGTGGTGATCGTTAGTTTGGTTGTTAGTTGGCCGCAGACGGAGTGGAGTTGCACACACATAGTTTGTCGGTCATCAACACATTATACGCACGAAACGACGAAACGAACGAAACCAAAAGAAATCAAAGAACTTACTACATAATCATATAATCCTCAGCTCACTAAAACTCCACGTGGAATCTCACGCAGGAAAATATACTTCCTTTTTTCTGTCGCTAAATACATGGAGGAGGAAAAAAAAGTTTCTTTGCTTTCCAATTCTCTTCCGGCGAGTTACCGCAACCTGTCAACGTCACAAGTCAACAGTCAGTGTACATTCGCTGCTTCTTTTTGCCTGCCCTATGTGCCTCCGAGGATTTGACGAGCATCTACAAATTACATGAACAAATTCAATTTACGATTTAGCGAGAAAACATGCAGCTACCGTAATTGTCTGAATTATTTACACAGTCAGAACTGGTCAACAACTGGTTTTCGACTACGAATATAATGGTTGTTTTACGGTATGCTCTTACTATTAGAATAATTTTGTTTTTGAATAGCATTGAAGACAGTTTACTATTTAGACGACTCCACCACGTGGAGAAGCTCGTCATTGACTCTGTCATTTTCATCCCATTTAATAACAAAATCCTAAAAAATGAACCATCATTTTACACCCGTTTAACCTTAAACACTGTATTTTTTTATATCTACTAAAATGTTGGGAATTGGGCCTTACTATCTTCAAGAAGCGTCCATCATTGGATATAAATGGTGTAAAACTGTACGATTCCACACTTAAATAAAGAAAAGTCACACTAACTAAAACCCAAACTTGTAGATTGTAGACCATTTTCTGACGGTGATATTTATGATTTAAGAACTTTTGACTTTGACACACATCTTTCATTTTTTTTTCCACTACACGTTCTCTTTTTCATCTTTATGGATTATGCATGGAAAGGGTATTAAATTGAAGGCTACTGATTCGGTTTATTCTCCTTCAAATCAAAGTGCATACATTATGTAACACTATTATACTTGCAAAGGAATCTGCGATGATCCCACTCTTGACTGTTGTTCGTTGTTGTTTACGTATGTACAGTATTTAGTCCACTCAATCACTCTCAGTTGCTTTCTGTAAACAACAAAGACCAGAGGTTTAGGCTTCAGTCAACCAACATAAGTAAGTACTGTGTACACGTGGAAGAATTTAGACAGAATTTAAGAATAATTTCATGTACGTACCTGTAGCCTGGAAAATGAAATTGACGCTGTTAATCCTTTTTCGAAGTTATCTCGAGTTAACGTATTAAAGATATCTGTCCATCGATGGCGGAATTGAGCGTTATATTGTGATGAACTGGGGCCTGGAATTGTAAATAAGAAAAATGTAAATTTTTTATGACATCATTACCTATTTGTAATACATCGTACAGAGTACAGGGCAAAGTTGACTTGGTTGGTTTTGGTTTTGATTTTGATTTTGAGTTTCGTGTTAGTAATCACTATGAAGAGTCAAGTGGCAGTCGTTGGCTGGTATGCAACGAAACAGAAAGAACTTCAAGTTGTAGTTCTTTTTTATTGCGTCAATCACCCACTCGAATATGCAACAAGGTTGTTGTATAAGTGGCTCTGCTTTAAACTTCAGCTGCAGCTCAATTAACTGTTATGTTATGCTTGCATTTCTTTTTACGACTCAAAACAATTAATTGCACCCAGACCCAATCAACCACATATTAGTAAGTAATGCATGACTGTATTTTATTTACATAGGTACTACTTCATATAGTCAATCAAACTACGTTTAACAAGCTCATCCTCGTATTGAGATTACCTACTTGATGTATGACGTTTATGTGCACTTGAACGAAACTATGTTAGTAGTAGGTACATTCTTTTCCTAGGAATAAAAGTAATCGGTTTCCAATAAAAGTAGGTACGAATGTATACCTACTTCTAGCGAAGGTTGGAAAGCCAAATGTTGAATGTGTCACATTCTTCTTCAAAAGAAATCCATGACTGACTTTTTCAATTTCCCCTGTCACATTTGATTCAGACATGTTTGAGTAGCAACGCGACAAAATTGAAAGTCGGCTAGGGATCTGATCTACGTATGTGGCACTAATCAGGTATTTGAACACAAACACAAGCCGTGGCTGACATTCTTACCGAAAAGGGAAAATTTGTAATAGACCAACACAACACCAGTAGCTCAAAGTCCAATTTGTAATCTGTCAAATCAATCTTTGCTGTATTGATTTTGACTAAGCAACTAGCATTTATCTACAAGGTTTAGACTATTAGGTGACAAATTCTCACTAAATAGGGGTCAAACTACCACTACCAAACCAAAACAAGGACGGAACGACTTGGGACACCTGCACTACTGCACTTCTATTGTATCTTCATTAATGTTAGCTTCTGTGGATTCCATTTCCGAAATCTGCAATCTGCAACAAAATAAAAAAGAATCTTCTACGAACGCAAAAAACCAGTCTACTGTCTTTGTCCCCAAGTCACGGGCTTTCAAAGCTCCCGCAGCTTTCGCGGCTCACGTTTTGGCATAGAATTTAAAAACCTGCAAAGGTCGAATTTAATTCGTCTCTCTAATTTCTATTCTAATATACTAATCAAATTAATAGGATTTCTCTTAAACGAACAATTAAATGAAATTCATAGGAATTGGGAAAAGTATCAATCGAATTTCTAAACACAATACAAAACCAGAGCTACCGTTAATGATAAACTTCTAACTATAAGTTCTAAATCAAATCACTATTAATTAGGTATTATAAGTTTGACTCGGAAGGTTGAGCAAAGGGCAGGGAAGTATGAAAAAAAAGACAGAATCAGACTCAGAGAATTGACATACTATTTAGGAAAGTTGTGCGCACAAAAATATGATTTACAAATGTAAATAATAAATGTAATCAAATAAATTGCTGCTCTGTCAAGGTGGTTGGTTTGAGCAAACAGACTCAATTAATTGTACCACCCACAAGTAATGTTGAATGTATGACTCCAATTCCAATTAGTGCTGAAGCTCCGTTGGAGCTCAAATCTGTAATTCAAAGTGCGGAAGTACTTTGCTATATCTAAGTGTTACAGATATACAGTCAGCTATATAGCTGTATGGATCCGTCGATGTGGGCTTAGAGGTTCGTCAGTGATTATTATTATTAAAATTAAAATGGTTTTAACTTATTGTTTTAAATACAATAATGTTTACCTGAGTTGTCTACTTTACCTACTCGTCTATGTCGTCAAAATCAAAATGCCATACTACTCTACAATACTTTAATTCAATATAATAATTCAATATAATAATACAGTGTTTATTTGGCGTAAACACTTTGAACTCAAGAGGTATAACAAAATATGTAATTAGAGGCGTGCACATAATATGTAATTATACCCATACATACAATGCAATGTAGATACTCGAATTCGATTCAACCGCATCGACAGGCTGCGTGTAAGTATATGTGGGCATGTAAGACGGACATGAGCACAGAAAGTTTCATTTTCATTGTAACAATATCTGTAGTTTTGCAGTCCAGATTAGATCCTTTACATTGACTCCTATTACACTCCACTCTGATTCAGACTTTCTAACGGAGATAATTTATTTACTCATTAACTCGAGAATTTATAAGTTCAAAGTTTGACGTGTAGACTTTTTATATCATCACACACCTGCAGTCTGCAGTATTCACTCCCTCACTCATAGTTCAATGCAAAGGCTATGGCTAGTACAAAAGCAGTACACTATAAGCTACCACAGATGTCTACTGTCTACATAATAAGAAGCTTGACCGCCTAGCTTGGTTTGACTTGGATTTCACGCAATGCTCGAGAAAAAAGTGTGTATTACATACCTACCTCCTTTGTTATGTTTATGTTTTCTTTGGTATGGTAATGGTTTTCGTTTTTGTTTTTATAGATTAAATACACGTATCCCTCCCTGCATTAAAACTATAGCAGATAGATACAGAGTTGGAAAAGTTGCAGATATTTGTATGTGTATGTACTGCCCATTTGATACTATGTTATTTTATAACTTCCTGGAAAGTGGAAGTTTAAATGCAGAAGTTGAATGCTAGTTCCTGTGCTAACCGTTGAAGGTACTATCAGTATGTGTATTGTAGTGAGCGGAAGCATGGCGTCGTAATCTTCGTAAATACATAATAAATAAACGTCATAAAAGTGTCGGAGGTTAGAACAATAATACTTGCAATGCACAGAGATTCTAATTTATCACTCAACTATAGAAGGAGATTAATAGTATCCTTAATTCTGTATCTGTAGCTATTGGTTATACCACTACCACTGTACAGAGCATAGCATAGCAGGGCAATAAACATTTTTTAACCTTAATTGGTCCATCTTTACAAAAAATCCTTTGAGCTATTACCAATTAAATGAGAGCATCTATACTTGGTCAATTTTTCTTGTTCTTCTTTCAGCGTTACTTTTAAGACTAGATTTCTTCTATTAACCTTTTCGGAACGGTAGTATCCTTAGTTTTAAATGTTTTTGAAAACGTTCATTTCTAGTATTTTGACCGTTTAAAAGTGTCATTTACTAGTTTTGACTGTTTTGAAAAAGTGTTATTTACTAGTTTTGGCCGTTTTGAAAGTGTCATTTACTAGTTTTGACCGTTTTGAAAGTGTCATTTACTAGTTTTTACCGTTTTGAAAAAGTGTTATTGACTAGATTTGACTGTTTTGAAAGTGTCATTTACAGAATTAAACACTTTTGTAAAGCATTCTTTCCATGGTTCCCCAGTTCCGAATAGGTTAAGGACCAAAAGTGGTACTGTAGTGCTACGTAAAATCCCTGTACAGATAAATCGCAGCTTTATTTCTTTTTTTTGTATACACCCACGCCCGCACCTACTCTGCATAGGTAGGTACGTGTGGATAAGTTACAGATATACTACTATGAGTTATTCTTAAGATAAAAGCTTCATGATTCATTAAAGCCAAATAAAAATGAAACTATTATGATTCTTTTATTACGTGGATTATGTAGGCGAGCTCTTCGTCAGCGCAGCGTCATCCTCGTCAGTCCACTACTGTTGACCGTACAACTAAAACCGTCTCAAAGCAAAGCAAAGGTGCGAAGGCAAAGGTGGTGGTCAATCGTTAATCGTAGAGATAGAGACACATAGGGTTTGTGTATATATGGAATGTAGGTCATATTTTGTATTTTCTCAGTGGACAGTCATGCAACTTTTTGCCAGAAATTATTCAGAAACAGAATGTCCTTGACATTATTGTAAATCTGGGAAACGTTGTGCGTTGCGTGGCGTTGCGTCGCTCTGCTCATCGTTGCTTTTAGACTTGATGAGTCTTGTGAAATAACAGAGATACACGGCACTATACGAATTGATTGTTGATGGTATGAAAGAAAAAACTGTTGATTCGTCGAATTAAGTAGGTTTGTACCTTTGCTGATGATTCCGGATATAATTAGGAAAATGGAATTTCCTAAATTACTGTAAACGTAAACGTTGCCCTTGCGATTTGAGTTTTAAAGCTTCATTAAGCCACAAACTGAGCTCACTGTATAACCCTTGACCATGCGTTTTTTTACTGTGTGCACTTCTGAGTCATCCGCTAATCATAATCACCATCATCCTCTGTACATAATTTATCAATTGCTCGTTAAATGCACCTTTACCGTTCAATACGAAGAATCAGAATCATCTACCTACCTAGAGTACCTACCTTCGCCTACCTTTGAAGTTGGAACTGTATTCAAACTTACATTGTGACTGTTACTTTCTGCCAGAATTTGTTGCCCATTGTAGTTTTAGCTTGGAGGGAAATCCTTAATCACATTCACTATAAAATATATATAAATAACTATGGGTAAGTATAAGTATACAGTCTGGGCGATTAAACGTCGTTCTCGTAATTCTCTTTTGACTAATTTTTAGATTGTCATTCCTATATGTAGAAGGAGTACAGCCTGTCTAGATCCATATTTATTTTATACAAGCTGAACGTCATACGTGTAGGAGTAATAAGGAGTGAGCCTCTGTAGGCTAGCGATTATTATGAAATCAATGAGCGAGCATTTTTATCAAAACGTGAAGTACAATAAATAACTGTCACATTAGTGGGTCTTCACATGAATTCTGTCTGTTTCTGTCTTGTTAACATGTCTTCGTGTCATTGTAAAGGTATTCTTTATTTTAGTGGAGGTAGGTAGGTACTTTTTTCGATTGGATTTGGACTTGGACTTTGTGTGCGCGTGATGTGGGACTGCTAAAAATGCTAAATTGTATAATATTAACCACAATATGAGTTAGTCAGCTGGTGGGGATGTGGGACTGTGTAGCTATAAGTGCGTAAATTAATTATTGTTCCTACGACCGACTGTCCCATATGCTGACTCAACCGAGAAAAAATTACAGATTTTTATCTTATTTTTAAACTCCAATCCAAATCCAAGGATTTTTATAATAAGAATTCTCTCATGTGTTTTGGCCATAGCTTAGGTAGGGAGGTGTGTAGAGTGGAGGCTCCTTTATGCACGTAGGATCTCTGGAGCTCGGAATTATGAGGGAATTGAGTATTTCTCGAGAAAAGTAGGCAATGTCACATGATCGTGACTGGATTGTCGTTGGATTCAAATTGGATGTTGGTACTATCTGCTTCGTTTGACTGTTCATTGTCATAAGCTGTCAGGTCACGTACCTATACTGTACACATACCGTCAGGTAGTATCATGCCATAGCGAAAGACATTTGCACGTGCGTACGTATCACTACCATAGTCATAGCTCTATGGCCAAACAATGACATATTAATTGTTAACCATGTTAAAATCAGTACCCCTCTCTTCATACATTCATTCGTGTTCTCTACGTAACTCTTTAGGTACAACATATCGTGGGCAAAGAGGCTTGGTGAGGCAAGTGCCCCGTCCCTTTTATGCCAATTCAACGTGTGAGATAGTTCGTTTGTAGATTGTTTACTTGAAAGGCACTTTTAGGCATTTTCCAGAAAAAGCAAATTACCGGTTTTAATATTTTAAGAAAGCGCAAATGCCGGTTTTACATGTATTTGAAAAGTACAAATATGTTTTGTATCCATTTTGAAAAGCGCAAATAACACTTGTATTCATTTTTGAAAAGTACAAATAGCACTTGTATCCATTTTTGAGAAGTGCAAATAACACTTGTATCCAATTTTGAAACTTTAGTAAGGCTTGTATCCAATTTTGAAAATTTAGTAAGGCTTGTATCCAATTTTGAAAATTTAGTAAGGCTTGTATCCAATTTTGATTAGTAAGGCTTGTATCCAATTTTGAAAATTTAGTAAGGCTTGTATCCATTTTTGAAAAGTTCAAATAACACTCGTATCCATTTTTGAAAATTGTATACATTGCTTGCATCTATTTTTGAAAATTTAGTAAGGCTTGTATCCATTTTTGAAAATTTAGTAAGGCTTGTATCCATTTTTGAAAATTTAGTAAGGCTTGTATCCATTTTTGAAAATTTAGTAAAGCTTGTATCCATTTTTGAAAATTTAGTAAGGCTTGTATCCATTTTTGAGAAGTGCAAATAACACTTCTATTCTTTTTTGAAAAGTGCAAATAACACTTGTATCCATTGAAAAGTACAAATAATACTTGTATCCATTTTTGAGAAGTGCAAATAACACTTGCATCCAATTTTGAAAATTTAGTAAGGCTTGTATCTATTTTTGAAAAGTACAAATAACTTTTCGTATTCATTTTTGAAAATTGTATACATTGCTTACATCCATTTTTGAAAATTTACTAAGGCTTGTATCCATTTTTGAAAAGTGCAAATAACACTTGTATCCATTTTTGAAAAGGAAATATGGCTTTTAATTATTTTTGAAAAGTGCAAATAATGCTTGTATATATTTTTGAAAAGTGCAAATAGTACTTGTATCTAATTTTGAAAATTTAATATATAGCTTGTATTCATTTTTGGAAAGTTTAAATAACACTTGTGTCCATTTTTGAAAAGTGCAAATAACGCTTGTATCCATTTTGAAATGTTTAAATATGGCTAGTGTCCATTTTTGAAAAGTGCAAATAGCACTTGTGTCCATTTTTGAAAAGTGTAAATAACACTTGTGTCCATTTTTGAAAAGTTTAAATAACACTTGTATCCATTTTTGAAAAGTGTAAATAACGCTTGTATCCATTTTGAAATGTTTAAATATGGCTAGTGTCCATTTTTGAAAAGTGCAAATAGCACTTGTGTCCATTTTTGAAAAGTGTAAATAACACTTGTGTCCATTTTTGAAAAGTGCAAATAACACTTGTATCCATTTTTGAAAAGTAAATATGGCTTGTATTTATTTTTGAAATGTGCAAATATGACTTGGACATTTTTGAAAATGTCTACACCGTGTCCGCACACGGTTCTTTGAAAAAGTGTAAAAACCATTGTTATACCTTTTTAAAAGGTGTTACAATGTTTATGCTTACTAAAAGGTGAAATGATAGTTTTTAAATTATTACTAAACGTAAAAAGGACGTATTTACACCTGGTGACAATAAGTAAAACGTTGATTTGTGGGACTTGTGCCAAAATGAAATCAAGAAAACCCAAGACTTGCCTACACCATAATGCCTCTTCGCTCACGATATGTATCTTGGTATGTACAAATTGAGCTTGTTGTGTTCCACTGCCTACTCGTGTTTGTATTTCTCAGTTACGACTCTTTTTGACACTCACAAAGTTTACGTCCAAAGGATAAAAAATGCATATGCATGTCCCTTCGACGAGATGCTCGTGTCTGTCCACGTCGACTTTGCTGTTGTGGTACACTTGGCAAGCTACGGTAGTTATTGTGAAATGGACTCGAGAGATGTAAGTTCTCGTTAGTATTGCTCTTGAATTTCTATCTTGGTCTGCATCATCATTTACTTGCATGTAGGCCAAGTTTTGAATTGCAGATCCAACAACAAAAAGATACAAATTACAGTTTACGATTTGGAGTGAACAATATTTGCCACTTGCCCCTGCCTTTGAACTCACACCTATTCAGTATCAAATGACAGCAGAGCTGACAAGTATATTCCACACTATTTACTATTCACCCAAATTCCTTACTTCAGATACAGATATGTACTGGCGCAATTGAGATCTTTCACTTTGAGCTTTGCACTATGTACATGCTATCATGGTTATTCAATATTATAACGACGATTCCGGTCACCTGGGAAGCACCCAGGAAACACTAGTCCTGTACTAAACTGTCGCCAATTATAATACATGTAGATACCTATGTATGTACATGTACATGTGGGAGTGTTGCGGACTATGCTACTCGTCAGATTTTCGCAGGTACTTCTATTACTTACAATTTTTTCAATGTTTATAATTAAAAGTAGGTACCGTGCGACAGCTTGAAAGAGTTGAAGATACCCACTGACACGCTTCTCCGTATAATTTGCGCTTTAGATATTTTAAATTTGTGTCATCGTAAAAAAAAGAGACTTTTGATACCTGCTTCTAGGCTCATGTCTGACTGCCTGGCTCTCGTGTCCGTCCGTTTCTGCATACAGTTCCCAGGAGCCTTGCAAATGTGACGTGTCACACTACAGATGTTCAGGTTGAGCTTTCAAAAAAGGCAAACCGTGATAATACCCATTTAAAAAAGTGCAAAAACCATGGCACTTACACTTTTCAAACAAGGCAAACCATAGAAATTATGTTTTGAAAACTGCAAAACAAGATATTTACACGTTTTGAAAAGAACCATAAAACATGATGTTCCCTTTTTTAAAAAGGCAAAACGTGATCAAGCCGCTTTGAAAAAGTCCACACCATGACACCCACGCATTTCAAAAAAACAGGCAAACCGAGCTAATAGTGTTTTGTAAAAGTGTGAAACAAGCTATTGACACATTTACAAAAAGACCATAAAACAGGATTTTAACGTTTTTGAAAACCCGCCAAATTGTGATAATACCGCTTTAAAAAAGTACATATGAAACATCCGTTTCATTCTTTCATTTCATCGCATTTCAAAAATACAAACCGTCATCGTAGTAATACCTAATGTAGGTACGTAAATAAAAAAAAAATTGTAAACTAAGATATTTAAAAAAATCATTGGTATGACGTCATAATTGAAAGGCCCTGCTGCCAAGAAAGCCAAGCAATTAAAGCTACGTTTTGTATAGGGATAAGTTGGAAAGTCCTGCAGACAGACAGACTGACTTATGTTGTATGTGGCTGTGGCTGGTTGAGAGCATCTAAATTAAAATTGAAATGCAGATCACCCGTTTTGAATTAAGATTGCAACATGGAAATTTCTGTGGTGATTTGGAATTGCATGATGCATTTCTCTCTGTGCTGTGGCTGAGCGTCTGTCTCTCTTTCTGTCATATGACATGACGACTATCTCTCCTGTCGTCTTTCTGACTCCCATTGATTTGCCTTGCTTTGCTTTGCTTTGCAAGTGCGCACTCTTTCCCATTCCATTCTTTGAGGGCAAAACGTTACTGTTCCCAGCCATTATTGTGAGCCTACCTCCCTTACATACCTACATATCTAAAAATCTGTACATTATTCTGTGGGTTTAAATACAACTGTACTGTGTTGACTGTTGTGATGACTTGTTCTCTCTCCTTGTCTTCACATTATGTAAATGAAACGTCATACATTTATGTATGCAACGGTCTTGTTAATGCTTCATTCATCCACCCGACGATTCTGACTAGCCATACGTACGTATAGCTTACTAGTTGGTCAGAAGTGAGTACAAACAAATTCTACTTGGAATTTAAATCAGTGATGCTAAGCTAACTGCTAGCCAGCGAAGATATATAGGAGGATTTTGCAATTTTTTTTTAAACGTCACGAGGAACAAATCACCATTAACCATTATATTATATTATTTCATTCTGTCTCATTCCAACTCATAAGCCTTCAGCTCACTAGTCGCAACTTATACTTTTGTCCGGCCGCCGTCCCCAAAAACTGGCAATAATAATTATAAAGTGGACATGAGCTCTTCCCTTTTTTTATTATCAGTGCTGAAGAAGAACCCCAAAAAATCAAGCCTACCAAATTAAATTGAACACGTGGAAGAGAGAAAAAAAAAGCCATTGAAAAATTAGTTCCTATTTTATTTTTACACCCACAAGCCCACAAGCCCATAGCAGCACTTGATTATTTGATAATACTTACTAGTTAGTGATTATACTGACGACAGAAATCTTCCTTTTTGTATTTAAAAGTTTAAAACATTTCTATTTTCGAGTAAAAGTTTCTTCATTGTGCCTTCCTGCCGTCTGCCGTGCCGCCGTTTCGTCTTGTGGATTTCCGCGTCAAATTTGAACAGATTAACATACAGCGAGCGGTCGGTCGTCGGTCGTTATAATCTATGCATATTGACAGTTGACAGTTTTAAGTTTTTAAGCTTTAGTGTGAATTTTTATTTTGTACATAAACGCAATGTATATAGTAGCATCTGCACTATGTTCAATATTTTGTAGAAATAACGGAACTGACTAGTGAGTGACAGGTTTGTGGCTTGGAGTTAAATGCGGTGATTTGATTTCACGTCATTACTACACACACACACACACACACACAGAGAGATTTACCATTTTCTTACAATTATTGAAATCATTACTGCCTCTGTTCACTGTTTGTGAGTGTACAAAGGGAATAATAGTCGTTTCGCTTATTCACAATAGAATATCTACAAGAGTGACGAGTGATAAAGAGAAATAAATATTTAAAAAAAAAAATGTTGGCATTATTCCCTTTGCCTTTGTGTGGATTTGAAAATGGTGGCCTCAAGCTTCAAATGGCATCGGTAAATAAATAGTGTCTTATTATTTCCCTAGTACCCTCTAAAGTCAAACTCACGTAGTAAATATACAAATACATGCTGACAGCTGACTAGTAGTTGTTGCAACTTTACACAGAAAAAACAGAAAGCAGAAATATATCTGCTGTGGTAGTGACTGCGGGGTAAAATTCAAAAAAATACACATCAAAATTTATGGATTATTACAGAAAACTTCGTTCTAAATTCAGGTAAGACACACACAATACAATACACTATAGATATAGACTATACTCTATTACAAAATCTCTACAATGAAAAAAAGGATAATGCGTGTCTCTATAGGGCTCGGGCCTATAGGGTGTATTTATTGTACAGTTTGGAATGAGGAATGCCAAGTTACCTATAGCTACTCATATAATTGTTTAAAAATATAAGCTGACGTTTTTTTTTCTTCTCTCGTCCGCTTATTGTTAGACTTACAATATTAGAAAGATACAGTAACAGTCTTAATATTTGTCTATTTCTTTTTTGCATAAACCAAATCCAAAGCTTTCACTAGCAATACAGAATACAGATAATAGCAAAAGCAATCAATTTTAAAATTCTAATTTACAATAATTACGATTATGATTACAATAGACGATGAGAGAAACAAAAGTTAGCTCTGCCCTCTCTTTTGACTTACTATTGACTGTGTAGTAAGTTGAGGTATTTCATACACGTCTTTTTTTAAACTATGCAGTATGCATAGGTATGAAGTGAGGGCGAGTGGCTTACTAGCTCACTGGGCTCCTAAACCTACCAATAATAGCACACACAATAATGCCCCAGCACAGCAGTATTGCAGATACCGTGATCTATGATAAAGTACAGATGGATATAGAATTATTGGAAAAACAAAAGAAAGGGAAAAAAACTTAATCAGCATAATATTGCAAGAAATTCCTTTTGCTTCTGCCCTCCCTGCTGCTCTCAGTGCAGTACTCTCATTTCAAAAAGTTTGCCATGCCGTTCTATTTATTATTGCCATGTTGGTCCAAAAATGAAGCAAGATGTCCCATTGTTTGCAGTCCAAAGCTTCATTTTTATTTTGAGGAATTTGTATTGACAGTTTTATAAGCTAGTCAGTCAGTCAGTCAGCTTATTATTAGTTACCTGACTCGCCAGGATCTTTTTTTTGTGTTGGCTTTTTTAATGTGGAAACTTTGGACGCCGACCAACCAACTAACCTCACGTCAATCTCCTTAACTACTAATTATAATTTGAGTTCATATGCTTATGCTAATTAAAGACGGTCCCAGTCTCCCAGTACGCAGTTACCTGCGGATATGTAGCACATAAAAAATGGAAATGGAAAGAGATAAAAATACGGACCGTCAGTGCGACGCTCCTACCTTTGCTATTGTAACGACGTCAAGTTGACTTGAAAAGCGCGACAAGTTTGAAATGAAATGTTATCAAGTTGTACGTAAGAACGTAAGTTGCTTGAGAGTAATTAAGATCTTCGTCGCTCCCAAAGCCAAAACTTAATAATGCAGCGCGAAGAGAGTGAGAAAAAAACTTGTCAATTTTAACCTGATTTCCCTCAACGACTGACCATCTGACTGACCGTCTGATTAACTGACCACTTCCATTTAAAGACACCTTTGCTTTGCTTTGCTTTGATTTTGATATGAAAATATTGAAAATTATAGAAATTCGAAATTCACCCAGAGGCTCCAAAAAAAAACAGAACTTCCTACACGATTGAGAGGAAATGTTTTCTGCTGGTACGATGAGGGCCTCCCATTTGCCATTAGGGTGATCAGTACAAACTACAAACAGATTTCTTTACTGC